>WBNM01026144.1:0-86714 GCA_013399055.1 Ramphastos sulfuratus
CTGCCCATGACAGGGGAGTTGGACTAGATATCTTCGGAGGTCCCTTCCAACCCAAACCCTTCTGTGATTCTAGTTCTCCCTGTCAAGCTGCTGCCTGACAACAGGAGATAGGGGTGAAGCTTGGGTGCCTGCTGAGGGGTAGAATTCAGGTAGAGGCTGGGGAGGAACCATCAGCCCAAGACATAGTTTGAGCAGAAAGGAAGACAAGCTGCTGGAGGGAGAGGCAGGCAGACATGTTTTATGCCAGTCATACCTCGATCATCAGGGAAACCTCAAGACCGCAGCTTGTAGTTTGAGCAAGGTGCACATGGAGCTGGCAGGCATTGCATCCTGGCACGGATGGCACTCGGAGCCAGCTCTAGTACACAGCACAGCCATGAATATCAGGCCAGGAGAGCTGTAAAACAGCTGCCACTTCCCAGCCTGGAGAAACTCACATTTCAGAGGTGGTGAGACTGTTCCCATGCACGTGCACTTAACTTTCAAATCCTCTGGGCCATGAGGTGTTTCAGAAACAGAAGGTGGTATTATTGTGATCAAGAGAAGGCAGTTCCCATTAGCCAGTAGGAAAAGCAAGCAGCAGCACCAGCACTGCAGTAGCAGGAACAAAGTCTCACCAAAGGACAGCAGATCCTCCAGGTAGTAAAATACAGCACCTGACAATTAGCACCTCCTGAGCCCATCAGCATCCCTCCTGACCCCCTTCCTGCAGCAGCCCCAATCCAGGCCACAACTGGGACAATGTCCTGCCAACACAGCTTTGGGAGGGGCAGGTGAAAGCCAGCCCCTGAGATCTTCCCTGCAGCGGTGAGAAGGAGTGCATTTGGGCTGTGGGAGCTGTGAAATGCCAGGCTGAAGAGCTGGGAGAGTTTTTCATTTTCACCTTGACAAAGACAGTCCACCATGCAATTTACACCTTGCCTGCCTGCCTTCCTGTGCTTCCCAGGGTCCCATCGTCCAGCTGCTCCTGCCCTGGTGAGTGGCAGCTGTCAAGTGTGGCCACACTGAGAGACGAAGGACTGAGCCTGGCTGGGTTGGTGGGTATGAGAGTTCCCAGCATGAGGGCTGACGTGGGGACCAGCCACAGGCTCCCAGGCCACTGCTGGAAGCTGCTGTGAGTCACGAACAAATTTCTCCTCCTTGGGATGGAGATTCCTTCCTGTTCTCCAGCAAAAGGGACTAAGCTCCTGCCTTCCTGCACATGAAGACACACTCTGGACCTCGTCCCCTTCCAGTATCCACTTGAGCTGCAAAAGAAATCCTGCAGTACATCCAGGAGCAGCCTCTACCTTCAGAGATGAGCCAGGCAGTGAGTCCCAGTGAGATAAAACCGTGTAGAAAGTTGCCATGGGCAGCCAGAGCCATTGGTGCAGGGGAAGGACAAGCACTGGACAAGGCTGCCAAACTGGACACACTCAGGTCCATGTGCTTTAGGGACATATTTTACTGCCCCCAACTATGGTACCATCACCTGCAGAACAAGGAGCAGATGGTGCAAACTCACAATTCATAGGGCTTGAGTCCCCCCTGGTGTCATGGTTATTGGTAGTAATTAGTCCTGGAGCGGATAGTTTCAGAAGTGAAGCAAACTGGCATAAAAACAACACCTAATTTTCCTAAAAACTCAGTGCTTTCCATGTCCCCAGGTTCTGCCTTGCTCCTGTACTCACCATGGGTAAAGTGAATCAGTTGGGGAGACAGTTCTCACTAGCTTTCTGGAGCTCCACTATATGATCACACACTCTCCCTCCTACCCAACCCCACCGCATCCCTTCCTCTCCTCCTCCTTCTCCATCACTGCCACACACAAGCTCACTAAAGTGGACTTTGGTTTCAACCATGTAGAAAGCTCAAGCACTGGATTTTCATTATAAGACAGGAAACTTGTGTAAATCCACATAATTTCTCCTCCTCTGAGGAAGCAGCCCTGAGTTCCTGTCCTCATCCCTAGGAACTCCATTGCTATGGGAGTGTGCGAGCCAACAGGAGGGAGAGGAGGATCACAGCTGGAGAGTGCTGCCTCTGCTTTAGAGCACAGGTCTCCAGGGACCCATGCTCTCCTTCCAGCTCTCAGAGGATGCTTTTTCAGCATTAATCACAGAGCTAAAGAGGTTGATGCAATGATCTCTGCCATCACGGATGACTGGAGCAATGCTAAATCGCTTTGCCTGGTCTGTTGCCTCAGTCAGGCTGCCAGGAGCAGCAGCTGTGGTGATTTCTCTGCATCTTGTCAAGGTAGGGCCTTTCAGGAAAGGAATCATTGCCCAAGACGTTCTCCTGCTCATCCTGCCTTGGCCAGGCATCCCACCACACTGCAGCTTCCCACTCCATGCAAGACATTGTAGAGGTCAAAAGAGCCTCTTCAGAATGTTGGGTCTTTATGAAGCTGTCTGCAGTGACAGTAAGCCCTAACCTAGAGCGCAACACTCCTCAAGACATCCAACAACAGGTCGTTTCTTGGAGTGAGAGGTCTTCTTCCATGGCTAACTCACAGCTGAAAGCCCAGAAGGCTCCTCATCCAGGTGGACATTCCCAATTCACCTTGATGGTTTTAACTCATGGGCCAACAATTGCTTGACTATTTGCCCTTTCTCAACAAGGACATCCAGTGGAGGCTTTGTCATTCCCAATCTTCTCGTGGGCATCCTCAGCTATAACAACAGGTCCTGTGATGGTGTCAGGGATCCTGTTCTTCAGCTCCACAGGCATCACAGGATCACAGGCATCTCCAGCTGCTCTTCCACAGCTTGTGTGTCACCAGGACAAACCCAACACGCGTCACATTAACACCCCCAGTAGGAAAACAGTGCAGTGGAATAAATACCCCCCTGCCCTCTCCTGCCTCCTTGACCCATCTGGATGCATTCCTGTGTGACCTGTGCTAGATTTTATGGTCCTGCTCTGGTAAGGGGGTTGGACTTGAAGATCTCCAGAGGCCACTTCCAACCCCTAACATCCCGTCATCCTGTCATCCTGTGAATAACCCTGTTTTTCTGCAACGCCCCCAGCTCCCAGGCTTCATTTCATGATGAGCTGATGAGCTAAGCTCAGCCTCACACTATCCCTTCGCAGCTGAGAAAGCTGAAAAAGGGAAGCTGAAGAATCTAACCTTGTTGAACCTGCACAGATAATGCCATGAGTAGCCCAGAGCAAAGCTGGGATGCAACCACTTGATTCCCAGACAAAATAGTCTTTCCCTCCCCACCAATGGCAATCTTAATGTCATGTTTATTAGCCTCTTTTAGAATGCAAGGAAGGCCAGCAGAGAGGAATATCAAGTGTGTTTCAACCTGGTTTGCCGATGAGGGATAGGTAAGGTGACCACATCCATCAGCATGTCACCACTACAGCACATCAGCAAATCTGATGGCAGAAAGCAACTTTCCCAAACAAGAAGATCTTCCAAGCTACCAGCTAAGTGCAGCCAATAGTGGAGAAATACTGTTTGACGTCCTGCTCAGGGAGGCACGGGCTTGCCTTGGGTGACAGGGGCTCCTCCTGGACTCTGCAGCAGTACACTGGACCACAGGCCACCGCTCACCCTCGGTTCAGTGCTTCTCCTTCCCTTGCCTTGGTGACAGGCATCTCCCTCTTTTAAAAGCATGCCAGAGCCCAGGGCAAGCACCTGTCTCAATTTTTATAAACAAACAAGAGATATCTTCCTGCAGGCTTCCAGGAAAGCCACCTCCAAACCACCATGTCCAAGGGCTTGCACCTGCACCCCAACAATCCAGCAACCCCAAGAGGCACAGAGCTGGCAGCCCCGGTGAGCGCCAGTGCCATGGCAACTGCCGCTGGTGAGCGCAGTTAACGAAGCCCCCAGAGCCTCCAGCCACCGCACACTGCCAGCAGTAACAACTCGCCCGAGGAAATCCCCAGCGCCTACCAACAGCGCTGGCGGGCAGGAAGCAAAGGTAAAACACCAGGCAGGCTGCCTGCAATGCAGGAGGAGGTGGAAATGCAGGCAGAGGCGAGGAGATGGTAAGGGAGGCGAATGAGTAGCACTGGGTAAATTCATCAGAGACCTCAGGACAGCTCCAGACATCCTCGAGCCACGAAATGTCATTTCGGCAGCTGCAAGTGCTGATCAACCTCTCCAGCCACCCTGCCCAGAGTGGGCATGGGGAGACAAGATGAGGCTGGGCTCCTGCCTTTTCTCTGTAGCCCTCAACTCCTCTTCCTTGGCCCATCAGGCTCCCACAGGGTCCCAGAGGGCTCATTACTTTGGGCTGGAGCAGAGAGCACCTGCTGACCGCACTGCCGTGAAGCCAAGCACCTCCAAAGCCAGGCTCTAATGCTGGCAACGAAGGCAGCAGGAGAGAGCAGCAGCTGCTTTCCATGACCTTTGCAGTCTAATGACTGCTCCTCAGCCAGCCAAGGATTGTGAGTGTGACTCTGCAGATCAATCAGGAGATGAAACTGAAGTAGTGAGGTGAGAACAGAACCCAGCCTGACTCTGCCCTTCCACAAGCTTGTGGTTTTCCAGGTCCTGTATGCTCCCAGTGATGCCGCAGGAGCCAGGAAAGCTCCAGATATACACCATGCTGCTCAGCTTTCCTGCTCTTTTCCTGCTGGGGAAGCCACCTCCTCATCTCGACTCATGCTGCACTCTCCCAGGTACCCCAAACCATGCACAGCTCTGCAT
Source organism: Ramphastos sulfuratus (assembly GCA_013399055.1). NCBI lineage: Eukaryota > Metazoa > Chordata > Aves > Piciformes > Ramphastidae > Ramphastos > Ramphastos sulfuratus. Next base: position 4,646 of record WBNM01026144.1, read on the forward strand.
TAATATCATCAAATAGCACATCAACCAACTCCACAACCACTAAAACTGCCCTGGATCCTCATTAGTGCCCTTTGAGACCCAGAGGACACCCCTCCTCTTCCCAGCATGGTGGTACCCTCATTCAAACTCTGGATACATGGACAGTGGGGAGAACTTTGGGACAGTATCTCTGCAGCTCTGTCCCCATTCGCTCCTCCCCAAGCAGCTGCAACCTGTCATGGGCAGGGAGTGGCCTCAGCCCTGCACTGCTGCACCCCCATCTCAAAAATGCTGATGGTCTAGGCTAGCAAAAGAGGACAGGTTTGAAAGCTGGTTCTGCACCACACAGCACAGCATAAAACCAGAGCTAAGCTAAAGCAATGGGTCCTACAGTAGCGCCTGCTGGAAGACAGAGCTTTGCAGGGAAACTAGTGGGAGATGATATAGATGAAGACTTCTAAGGGAGGCAAGAACTAAGCAAGGGAAGGACAACTGAACACAGCACTGAGAGATGCACACAAGAGAGGATGAGGACACAAGAGAAGAGATGACAACTGTGCTCCTCTGCTGTGAGCCCTCAGCACCAGGCAGCTCCTGCATCTCTAACAGCCACGTTTGCTTCACTTGTCTCCTGAACCACTCCGCAGAGAAGAGGCAAATCTTTCTCTGACGCTGACCTCTTGATAAGCTTTTGCCAACTCACGCTCTGGTTACTGTACTGCTGGGCAGACGTTATCCGAAGCTGTGAATCCACACAGCGTGAAGAGTAGAGCAGCTGGCCACAGCAGACGATAGATATCTACCTTTCTGCATGTCAAGGACCTGCCACCAGCTCCCGGCAGACATTGAACCCAGAGGAGCAGCTGAGAGTAAGCAGCCATCCAGTGGCAGGGAGAAAATGCCAGCATCCACAGTGGGAATGAGATCACAGTTTCTCTGCCTCCAGTCTTCCCAGGTGCTTTACAACAGTGCCTGTTAGCAAATGTATGAAGCCAGCAGGTGGCTGTGGGCAGGCCTGCTCTGTGAACAGTCACAGCACATCCTCTTCATGCCCACAGGGTCAGGACACTCCTTCAGGTTTCATCTGAAAGGCAACAGTCCCCAGCATCGCACTGGAACAGGGACTGCCAGACTGACCACACTCCCAGTTGCCTTAAAGGTCTGCCCTTGACCTTCAAGCAGCATTTTTGCCTTAGGATTCACCTCACAGAACTGCAAAGATAAGGGACATGGGCAGTGTAACAGCTTTAAATACACCAGGAGATCTTCAGGCTGGTGGTACGTGAAAGTGGAGGGGACAGGAGCAGAAGTTCCCAGGGGTCCCGCGATGCAAACAAGTGCCCATCCAGAATGATCACTGTGATAAACAGCCAAAGTCAGGGATGCAGGGATGCAGGGATGCTTTGCCTGCTGCACTCTGCTCTGTCACTCCCTTTCATCCTTGCGGGGTTGTTATAATTCCTCACATTAGCAGAAGAGGAGCAGGTAAACTCATCCATCTGTGGAGCCAGAACCTGGCAGTCATCATACGAGCTGCCAAACAGCCCCCCCCCCCCCCCCCAATTAAAAATCAACCCAATTGCTCCATAGCACCAGAAACTCCCAGGCATCCTTCTGCTCGCTCAGCCCCTTTGAAATGTAATGCCACACTGTTCTGTGTCATTTAATTTGGAGCTCAGCCTCAGAATGGTGGAACCTTGCAGAAAGCAGTCTTGCAAAATGTAGAAGTGCTGGGAAGACAAGAACATTCCACAACCCACCAGTGACTGCATTTTGTGACCCCAGTGCCTCAGTTTTGTCATCGCAGTGCCAGAGGAGGCTGGTTGGGAGTCCTTCACCTGGCAGCCAGCACCTTCCGGATAATACTTTAGTGCAAGCTGGATAGGAGATCAGACTTTCTGCTGCAGCATTGTTCGCACAACCTGAAAACCTCCAAAAGCCTTCCTCAGCTCCCCTCTGCACACAGGTCAGGAGATCCGTATTTTGAGCCCCTCAAAGAGGTAAGCTTTGAAGTTGTTCCAAGGCAGCACAGAAATCTCTTTCTAGTTTCTTCCTGCCACCCATAAGGAAAGATGATTCTCCATCATAATCTCTCCTCTTCAGCAGGTTTGTTCCTCACCTTTGTGCTGGAGGCACATCCTTTTTCATGTTGCAGCCTCAGCCTTGGCAGGGCAGAGGCATCTCACCCTAAGGGAGAACATATCCCAAAAAACACAGCAGATGTGCATCTGCCCAAACTGGGCATGAGCCTCCAACCTCATCATGCTGACCAGAGCATCAAGGAGCCCAAGAAAGGCAGACATCTGATGGGCTGGGGACAAAGAAACAAGATGCCACCTTGGCACACCCAGAGGCAATGCTCCATTAGCTGTTGATCCACTCTTGAGGGTAACAAGTACCTTCAAGTCTCTTACCAACACCAAACACTACAGAAAAGATCCTGAAAGAAGTCAAGCTCATGGGTGACAGAGGACAAGTACTGACTCATCCCTGAGCTGGTCTCAAGGGAGAAGCAGCCTCCTCTGTCGACTGTGGTCTGACAGCATGGGAACAAATGCCTTTTCTTTCTCCTGTGCTACTAGGTGAAGAGGAGAGGTTCCAGATGGCTGGCCACTTGGCCTGCTGGCCACCTAGGTGAGGAGGCTCACCACGGCTTGCTGCTTGCCTGGGATGGAGCAGCAGCAGTGCGGGAAGCCTGGGCATCCCCATGAGGCTGCACACCTCCATAAGCTGGGGCAGTTCTAATCTCCAGCTATTTCTGTCAATTCTGGGCATGGGTGATGGAGTTACAAACTGCCAGCGTTTCTATTAAAGGCTCCAATTTTCCCTGTTTTGGCTGAAGCAGAGAGGCTGCAATAAGCTGCCACATGCCGGAAAAGAAATGGGACAAAGGGAGTCCTGGAGCTGAGTGCTCCCAGGCACTTTCCAAAAGCCTGCATGCCAGGAATTAAGCACAGCTTGACCTTCCTCTTCCAAGGAGCTCACAGACCAGCTGCAAGCTGCTCCAGAACCTTGCAAAGGCAAAAGCAGCTGGAGACCACAAAGATGAACCAGGTCCCAGCAAATCCGGAGGAGTTCAAGAGGGCCAGGATTTGGCAGCACGATTTCCCACAGCCTGTTGGGACAATCCGAGTTCAGCACCAGGTGTTTGCTCCAGAAAGCAGGAAGGGATGTACTGGTTGTACGCAGCCCTGCACCTAACTGCTCTCTGTATGATGTATCCATTCTGCAAAGGCTGTGACTCCCTGTGAGTGCGGACAGAGAGGAAAAGCACAGGCTGAGCCCACTGAAAGCCTCCCCTAGATGTGAGCAGCTCTGCAGACCACCACACTCACATGGACTGGCTGCCTCTAGCTTGCTGCCTCCGCCCAGGGCCACCAGCAGCATCAACTCAAACACATCCAAAGGGCAGTGGCTGCTGCAGGCAGACAAAGACAACAGGTTTTATACATGTATGCAGCCCTGTTGAAAGAAGGGACACTGAGGACTTTCAGCCTGACCCTCTGCTTTGGAGCAAACAGCTGGGCTCAGCTGCCTCACCAGTGTGCCAGCACTAAAGCAACCCCAAGCCAGTGCCTTGCCTAAGGCATGCAAGCTCTCAGCACAGGAAGGAGCAAGAACCGATTCTGTTCTTTCATCCCTGTGATCTGATCACCACTCAACCTCACCACTCATCCATCCGTCTTTTGGCTCTGTGCAGAAGAGAAATGTTTTCATTCTCCTGCTCTTCCTGAAGCAGGGCCTTTCCTACTATTTTATACCTAACTAGAATAAAAAAAAGTGCAAGTTAGTCATAGCACAGTGGTCCCTTTTCTGGAGATAAAAATGCCACTGCTTTCAAATTATCTCCCTGCTCCACAGGTTTTAAAGTGGGAGCTTCACAGCAGGGGAATTGAGCCAACAGCATTTGCTGGAAAAGTAGCATTTCTAAGAAGCTGTTTCACATTTGATCAGGTTCATTTTGCTGTTTCTTGAGCCTGGCACAGCTGGCAAGGTCTGGCTCAGGAGGCTACAGAGTAGAGTCAGCCCAGAAAAAAAATCATTAGGACCCTGCTAAAATAACTGCAGAGAGGCAGAATCAATCTCATCCTCTAATTAATTGACTAGCTAGCAATGAGGAAAGGCCCCAAGGTTTGGAACAGTGTCACTGCTTGAGAGAGTTGGACCTGTCTCCAACACCCGACAAAGAAAACCTTTTGAGCCAACTGCATTCTCTGGGATTCTCTATAAATATATCTGGGGAGAGCACACGTACAGATTGAGCTGACAAAGAGATCTGATGGAAAAGCACTACAGCATTTTACTCTCCCTCCCTGCCCAAGGCAACCCATTTCAGCTCTTTCTCTCCCTTGGACAGCCAAATGAAATATGCCTGGCTTCCTCTTGATCATTAATCCTCGCTGCAAAGGCGAGGCAGGGAGCAAATCTTTGTGTCTGAGCGGATTCGTCTCTGTGACAATTTTGCAAGGCTGAGTAAGTCATTAGGAGGCTGCAAGCCCTGGCTTTCCAAAGCAGCGGCTGGGAGAGCGAGGTGGCTTCTCACTGCTTCCTCCTGGGATAGAAACGCCCCCAGCAGGACCACTGGCCGACAGGCAGCACCAGGCCAGGCTTTTGGCCATCAGGCTATTGGGGATGCTTGCACAGTTTGACAGGCACTTGAAAGTTTGGTCTCCTCCCAGCAGCTGCCTTTGGAAATGCTCGTGGAAAAGGAGCTGGGATAGTAACAGGATGAAAATGCTGGACCTCACAGGAAAGCATCCACAGTGGCAGAGACCCAGGGCTGAGCTGCCAGCTGGAACAACCTCCCCAAGGATGTGGTGGAGTCTCCACCGCCAGAGGCTTTCAAGATACAGTCGAGTGTTCCCACTCCTATGAAATGCTGGACTAGTCAATCCTTCCAGGGCCCTTCCAGCCTAGGCTGTTCAATTATAACTGAGGAGGCCATGGTGACCAGGAGCCTGTGTGCCCACCAGCTGCTTCCCTGGATCCAGAACTCCTCTGCCTGCTGCTGGGCAGATGCTTGCATAGCCTCAACAAGAAATTGGAGAAAAAAACAGGTGATTTCACACACAAGACAAGCTGCAGAGGCAGGGAAGGAGCCTTTGTAAATACTGAAGCTCAAAGCTGGCTAGAAAACCTCTTCTCTCCTCAAAGCAGCGATGTCACCAGAGCTGCAGTTTTACACCTGCCCCCAGAACTGAACAGCAGGAAGCCGAAACTGTAGTTGCATGCACACACTTGCAAAAGGAGAAGCACAAGGCAACAGAGCAGCAGGTATGGCATTGGCAGGCACTGGGCAGCCGCACACACGCCAACCAGCACGTACTAGTTTGCCTGGCACAGGTCAGCCATGTCAGCTCTATCAGGGCAGTGCCCAGCACCAAACAAGGCCAATGCTAAGTCACTGCCCGCCTGCAAGGACCAGGGAAAAATTGACAGCAGATGAGTAGTGGCCTGGGGCTGCCAAATTCCTCTGGAGAAGTGGGAAAGTGGGGATGCCTGCTGTGAGTGGCAGCAGACGTGACGCAGAGCCTCGGATCCCCATATGTTCCATTAGCGGCGCAGGAGGAGTACATTCCCCTGCAGACACAGGTTAAACAGACCTGCTCTGCTGCACAAGCTGACCCTGAGCTACGCCCAGGGGTCCTCACCACGTTAAAGGACATGGCTCACCAAAAATCCCTTCCACCTGACTCAGCTCCCAGCCTGATCTCGTGGGCGTCCTGCCCTCACCTGCACAGTGCTGAAGGCAAGGTCACTCGTGCTCAAACAACTGAAACTTCAGAGGGGTTTGTCACTAAACACATTTAATAAATAAAAAGCTGCCGCAAAGGCAGGAACTGATGTGATGTGACATGCAGTGAGGGGTTGCCAACCAGCAGTGAGCAGGCAGCCTCACTGGAAAGACACCACTGAAAAACAGCTGTCAGCACAGGTCAGTGGGAGGTGAAAGTGCCTGCAAAGGCATCAAGTCCATGCAGAGACACTCTGGGGTCCCTCTTTGGATCCTGCACTTGTATGTCACCTTACAGAGAGGCCTGTGCTGAAGCATCATCACAGTGTCCACCTCCTGTCTGCTCCTCTTGCCCAGCCCAAGATCAGATCCCTATCATCAGTCACCTTCCCACACTGAGTACCACCCACTGCATGTGCTACCTGTCTGTGGCTATGCCCACACCAGAGATGTCTGAAGAAGAACTACTTGGGATGGTCCCAACCTGCTACTGCTGCAGCTCCCAGGTACACGGCCAGTGGGATCTGTGTGCCAGCGATGTTCATCTGCAGTGCACAAGTCACGTGTGCCCAAACCTACAGCCTGGCTTGGGACCCATGCAGACATGTGCAAGGGCTCCCAAAACAGTTACCCTGGAGTCTGTATCCTTATTCGAAGCCTCTGCCAGCCCAGGGCCCAGCAGCCTGTCACACTGTCAGCTCTGGTCTCGTCTCTGCCATCAATACAAGTTAGATACGTCAAATTCTCTACGGCTCTCAAGGGCTTTTTTTACCCCATTTTTATTTGATTCGTGAAGATTACGTAACAGCAGCATCAGATAACCTCCTGTCTTCCTGGGAGCTCTACAGACCTATACTCAAGCGCACAAAGGCTTTAAACTGAAGGTCATCTCACCTATCCAGACAGCTGAAACATCATCTCTTTTCCCAGCACCCCAAACCTCTCAAGGCATCCACAGTCACCTTGGGGAATGGGAAAAGGGAGGAGGAAGATGGAGAGCTCCATCTCCCAGAAAGCCACAGACACACCCTGCAGGGTGAACCACTGATGCAAGGAGGGAGGTCACCTGGATGAGTCCTTCAGGACCCACGTGATGATACAGGGCAGCAAAATCCCAGGTTGATAGTGTTAAGTTCTGGAGAAAGGTATCCTGCTCATCATCCTCTCTGGGGCAATGGATATGCAGCTTTGAGTGGCCTTGGCTCAGTAATGGCTCCACCTCTGACAGTGGTCTTCAGCCTGTGGTCCCCAGAGCTCACAGGAAACCACAGGAGTTCAGGAGAACAAGCAGAACTACGGCTGAGGAACAAGCACAGAGGGGGCTGGGTATCTGTAGTACTTCCTGGGCCCCCAAAGGAAAACCTCAGGTGGGATCTAAGAGGCTGGAGCTGCAGCTGTGATTGAGTCTCATGCACACTGCAGCCTGGACTACTTGCACACATGCATTTAAAAAGGCTTCATTCAGAGTCCAAAATAAACAAATGAAACCAGCCAGAAGGAAGAATTTAAGTGTAAAACCACCCCAATAATTAAACTCTCTGCAAATGTTTTACCAGCTGCCAACCCCTGACTGCAGACCCTGACACAGTCAAGCAAAATGATTGCTCCGTGGTTCCACCGTTACAGCACAAACCACAGGGGATGGGAGCACAGTTCCACAGGCCTTCATTTGTAACAGGTGGGAGCAAAGCAACATCAACAGACCTGAGCAAAGCCAGTAGCCATGGCAGTGCTGTCAGGGCAGCAGCAGGGGAAAGATGAGGTGCATCCATACCCACAAGGGTGCTGGGCACTAAGGTTTGGCTGCTGTAAGGGAGCATATGTAGGTTTCCAGTCCCCTACATACAGAAAGCTCTTCACATTAAGAAGCCATTAATGTGGGGGAGGAGAGTCTAAAGGATGGCACAGATTCTGGACATGTCAGCCAGGGGAAACCTTGGTGGCATCACTGAGAAGGGAGGAGCATTGAGCGAGTATTTCTGCACTGGATTTAGGACGAGTCCAGACAACACGGGCAGAGGATGCTCATGAAATGTTTACTCTTCCATGGGAAGACACTGAGGTGAAATGTTTGCTCTTCCACAGGAAGGCTCACAGGTTCAGATAACATACATTTAAAGCTGGAGTCCTGGCTGACAATCTGTCCGCATGTCAAAGGGTGATCTCTGGCCAGCTGGAGATGTTACAAAGTCCCAGGAGATACAGCAGCCTGTACCTGCCAACATTCAAATGGGTAAATAGCACAAGGCAAAGAGAGAGCCAAGGCAAAATAAATGGATGGCTGCAACTGGACCAGATCACCAGGAAGCAAAGGAAAGTGGTATAATGAACATGAACCAACTCATGTTTGCAGCTGTCAGACCCTGCTGGCAAAGAGGATTTAATTTTTGTGGCAACTGTGGGCTTGACTGAGAAACAAAGCAGCACCTGGGCCACTCATTCAAACTCAGAGAGGACACGTAGGACTTAAGAGCATTTCCCATTTTTGATCAAGGAACTACAACTCCATCAAAGGACAGTGACACATGTTTGAAGTCACTGTTAGCTGGCTCAGAACAGACCCATGGATGGGGGTCAACTGCAGGGCAGAAGATCTCCACCAGAGATCTATGCACTACAGCAATAAGAAGATTGCTGAAGTAAGGGTGTGCTAGAGACAAATCAAAGAACTTCTAAGCTGAAAACAGGTCTACAATAAATAAATAAATAAAATGATGCAGGAATTAAGATAGAAAAATAGGAAAAATACATCAGTGGAAGACTTTACGAGTTCTGTATATTTAGCTTATCAAAGAGAGCCAAGAGAGACTGGACCCTAAACTGCCACAGACGACACAGGGAGCAAAGCTCACTCCAAGCCAGCATGTAGAGAAATAACACATTTCCCTGGCTCTAAACAGCAGCAAGCCTTATGGAGTACCCTGACCCAGCTCCCCACAGACAGACTGTTGAGAAGCATGGCAGCCCAGGCCAAGCAGAAGCCAACCTGACAGTTCCCAAATCCTTCCTGGCATTACAGGTCCATGCCAGTCACTGCTGCTCAAGGTGTGTACTTTAAAGCAGCGATTCACAAGCCCACAGAGCCCAGGGGAATGGAAAGATCTGGAATTTTGCTGAAAGTTTGAGGATGCTTTCACAAGACCAGCTTAAGAAATTAAACCCATTTTCCAAGTTAGGCAGAGTTCGGAGTCGGCCAGTTCAAGCTCTGCTTCAGAGCAGGGTGCAAGGCAGCCAGCATGATTCAGGCATCACTCTTTCATGACTCCACTTGCACATCCTCCTTGGCTGGAAAGAGCACAAAACTGAACCAAAACCCCACAGCAAGAGGCCACGTTGAGCCAATCACTTCTAAGGCTGCCACAGGGGAACCTGCCAGCTCTGCCTCAGGTGCAATAAGCTACCTCTCCAGCTGCCAGAGGAACCCAAGCCTACCTGCCTGGCAGTCCCTGCTAAATGCCAACACAGATACAGACAGAGGCACATGCAGCACACCGTGGAGAATTCATTACATCCAAGCCAGAATAAATAGTTCCTGCAATGTTGGGAGGTTACAGGGAACAACCCACTCCCAAAGCTGTCAGAAAGGGTCCCTACCGGCAAAGATCTTTTCAGAATCTCTCCTTTGCTTACAGGAGTCAGGACTGCTGGGTCTGACCAGTAGCTGCGTCATGGGGCAGGAGTGTGCACTCCAAGAAAGCAGAGCATTCCTACCTGCAGCAGGGAGAGGCATCAGCAGGATCTCTTGGGAAAGAAACACTTTCAAGGGCCACTTGATAATCTCAGCCGATGTCTTAACTCACATTTGGAGCAATGAGCCAGCAGGCTCTCCCAGGCTTCTCCAAAGGAGATTCTAGCCAACGGCTTGCTGCTGCTGCCAGCCTGCCATCCCAGGGGAAGGATGTCCTTTTACATTCTGAGGACAGCTGCAGCCATTTCTCCACAGTTCCTGAAAGCTGTGGCTGCACCCTGAGAGTAGTGGAAATGCCATCTCCTGAACCTCACAAAAGCCAAGGGGTGAGGAGGTATGCTGCAAGTGCAACCTGATGGTATCATCTCCTGCTCCATGCCAGCCCATCTCTCTTGTATCCTTAATCAAAGAGGACCCTGCCATCCTGTTCACTTTTTTAATTACTGTTACAAATTATATTTTCAATCTTCCCTGTTCTGAAACAGCAGCAGCAGACCGGGACACACAAAGCCCAGTCTGCGGAAAGCTGGCACCATTGCATCCACACTGTTCAGAAAACTTGAGCCACAGGCATCCCCAGTAACTTCAGTGCAAGTCCAGAGGGAACCATACTTCCCCTCTTTGTCCACCAGCCCTCAGCCTCTGGGGTCCAACATCCCCGACAGCTAACCTCAGAGGACGCTGCAGGAAGGGCATTGGAGGGCTACCTGCAGTGGAGTTGCCTCCAATTCTGCCCTAGACTTCCCCAACATTTTTCAGTCCTGCTCCCTCAGCTGGAACCTAAATCCTCAGTTCCTTCACCCCACACACCCCCTCCAGTCCCCTTCTCCTTCCATTCCCCTTCCCAATCTTTTAGCATCTTCAGAGCTTTCTCTACTTTCCCTCTCCATCTTCTACTCCTCTGCCTGCCTCCTCCACCTCCCTCTCAATCTTCTTTCCCACATCTCCTCCCTACGACCAGGGCAGCCATGCCATCCTCCTTCCCCTTCAGCTAATTCCCTCTCCTCAGAGAAGTCAGCATTTCATCTCTGCCACTGAGTCCCCTTTCATGTCTTCTGGCTTTTGCCATTCCATTCCCTTCCTCCCTAGGAGGAGGGCAGCAGGGAGACCTGTGCTCAGCAGGCTTGACCCCCAGCTCTCATTAACAGAGCCTTTCTTGAAGTAGGCACAGCATGAAATAAATAAATAACCCAAATCTCTGTCTCGCTGCTGTCTCGGGTTGCTTAAGGGAGCCAGGCTCGGGGGTGGGATGAAGGATGCTATTTGGGGAAGCTGTCTCCATGGCAACCCCCATTCCCACCACCAAGCGGGCACAGGTCACCTGTTTCCATGAAAGTTTCCTTCTCTCCCTCCCCATCCCTCCACTTTGGGAAGCTTGAGCACAGACTCAGAGGTGCAGACAGTCCACCCTGCACGAGAGGCCACAGAGATAAAGAAGCAGCAGCAGGGGCGCTCCCAGCATGGCCACAAATGGCCTCCAAAGTTCCCTATGCCACATCAGAGGAAGCCAGGGCATCCCCATTATTCAGCTTGTGGGGACCAGCAGCACCCACTTCCCCCTGCCCACAAAAGCAAGGAAACTCCACTGTCTCCCCACCTGTGTTCCCATGGTCAGTCTAACATAGGCAGGAAGGGTACGCTCTGCTGCAGGACTTAGGATGGCCTTTAGAAGTTCCTTCCAGCCCAAAACATTCTATGATGGACACAGGCACATAGTCTCACACACATAGTGTTGGGACTGGGGCAGAGACCACAAAGCATCCTCTCCCTCTGCAAGCAGCCCTGGGCACTGTGTTCCCATAGGATTTCAGTTATTTACTTTAATGTGAAGTCAGTCACTCCCACAAATGCTGCCAGGTGCTCCCAGAACAACCGGTGGCTCCCTTTTCAGCTCCACAACTCCACCTCTCACGTGACAGATGCGCTCACAGGGACCTTTCCCCAAGTGTGGCAGCGTCAGCCCTGCATCGCTGACTACTCCCGCAGCCAGCCTGGTGCTCCCACCAGTGCCAGCCCCCTGCCTGCACACCCACACACCCACCACAGGGCTGGCATCAGTGCCCAATACCCCCCTACACCAAAACAGCCAGCAGAGCTCCAGGAAGAAACAGAGAGAGGATGGAGTGAGAAAAGGCGAATAGGGACTGGTTTGCTCTCCCCTAGCTCTCCAGCATGGTGGGGACACAGGCAGCAGCAGTCTCAGCCACTGCCAGCTTTAGCACCTCTTCTGCTGGTACCAGCAAGTAGCCTTAGGGTTAAGGGCAAGGCAAGCAAGAGGGTTGGTAAAGATCCCTGGCTGAAGTTCTGGGGTTAGCACCTGGGCAGCCATCCTGCAGTGAAGCGCAGGCTGGAGGGATTCACACGGTTCCCCCACAGGGCTGGGAGTTTTGCCAGGAAAAGTAAGTTTATAAATAGTGCATTTCAACACGAACAAACCAAAGCTGCAGAACTCGACAGTCAGATAAGCCAGGGGCTGAGCGTCAGTCCCTCCCCAGCATCATTCCCCACCAGGAAGGATGGTCCCTTCCCTCCATCACCCAGCTGGCCAGCACCATCCTGGCTCTTTAGAAAGCCTAGATCTAGAGACATCCCTGTCAGATGTGCTGCTTGGGAACACCCTTGCTGCAGCTGGTCTGGCAGACAGAGCAAGGCAGATGAGCTGGCTTCAAAAAGACTAGAAGCAAGGGGAGTGGCCACCTGCTCTGCTTGGGGGCAAGGGCAAAGACAGCCCACAGCAGCCAGTTGCCCAGCCAGGGCCAAGTGCCACGAATTTCAATGTATTGCTTGAAACCAACTCTTCATAAGCCCACAGGCTAGGAAGTTTCTAACTTCTACCGAAGACAGCTGCACCACTGATGAGGCTGGCACTTGAAACAGAAGTTTCATGGCACGATGCATTACACTGAAGGGGCACGTACCTGCCAGCTCCCAACAACAAGCAAGGCACTCAAGGGGAAAAAACAGCTTTTATCTGTGCGTTAAGAAAGCAGCAACTTGTCAGATGAGAACTTGATTCTCATAAACACAAAATAGCAGAAAAGACACCCCTGTGCTTACAGAGTGAACGGAAGGACATGCCTGCTGGGGAACTACCTGCCAGATTGCAAAAGGAGGAGCTCTTGATGGTAGGGCCCATGGGAAGATAACAAGAGATGACATGTCAGAGCAGCCACATCAGCTGTCAGCCAGAGCAGCCTCTGACAGTCCACCAAACACATGTGATGCTCTTCATGCCACACTTGCTTACCTTGATGTAGGTGTCAAGGGCTGGGTGGACACGGTTGACTGCTAGATGGATGGAGAGTGGTGTAGTAAATGGGAAGGTTGCCATGACCACATGGCTGGGAGCAGGGAAGGAGAAGATTTTGAAGCCATACTTCTGGAACCGTTTGATCTGCTCTTCCGATGGCTTTGCATCTCCCTCGCTCAGAATTCGGCCTATGGCAAAGCGGCACTTCTCTGGAGACACCTGATGAGGGGGATAGACAGACAGCATCAGAAGAAGAAAGGCTTAATATTGGCCAGAACATGCTGAGCATGGGGGCAGGAGTTAAATGTAATGGCCCAGCATGACAGGGCACACCAAACCAGGTGCCCACTTCTAACTAAGGCTGATCCAGGCACACGCTGTTCACATTCCTACCAGCCTAAGCTCACAGCTCCCCTCCTTGAAGGGCAGAGGGACTTTGCAGCAGAGAACTATACCCCACGTGTTGCTCACCCAATCCCACCCTGGGTGACAGCCACTGCAGAAAGTGTCTCTCCAGAAGCCCATCAGTGACTAAACTGTTGAGGCTTGCTCACCTCTGCCCCCATTTGCAAGACATTCCTGCAACTCCAGGGGGTGCTGCTAAAAAGAGATGAGACAACAACCCACCCAGCCTGCATCCATCCAACCCCAAGGAGGTCATCCTGCAGGAATGCCTGCCCCCAACACGACCCACCACCACTAAGCTGGAGAAATCCAGAGGTTGCTGGGTCACTCCTAAGGAGGCATACTCAGTCCAGTGCAGTTTTAGGGGTGAGAAAACTGAGGCACCCAAGACTTGCATGCAGTTACCAAGCTCTTTGTAGCAACACAAAAAGAAATGCATGCCCTTCCACCCTGGACCCAAACAACATGCAAAACATAAAACATGCTTTCCTTACAGATTTGGGGATGCCTCTCATTAAGGCAGGAGGCTGCAGGGCTCCCAGTCCAGCAAAGTGGGTGCCCAAGGCTCTGCTCCCGGTACAGTGAGGGCCCTCTGGACTGCAGCCATCTCCATGCCAAAGCTGACCCAGGCCATGGCTTTCAATGCTGTGTTTTAACAAAATTCGACCACTAGAGCTCACATTGACCCATGGCACTAGGCAGGAACAATGGCAGGGAGCAAGGCAGCCCAGCAATTCTCCCCCAGTACCACCTAAAGGCACAATGTGTCTTCCTGCTGCTGAGATTGGAACCCAGCTACCACCTTTAACTCTGGTCTCTGTCCCCAGCAAAGAGATGCCTGAAGAAGTTTGCAGGCAGAGACAGGGCTCCTTCAACCACAGTTCACTGGCCTAAAAAAAGAGCCCAGGAAGTACAGGGGGTATCAGGGGCACTAAGAGGGGGGCACCATCTGAGTGTTCATGATTCCCTGCCATCTGCTCTCAAGCCAGCTGGATAATAAGACAACGTGGCAGACAGCAATCAGGACCAGGAAATATATGAGCTGGGCCACCTGGCCAGCTTCTTCTGGTGAGGGCTGGGGAACCAAAGTCTCCAAACTCCTGTCACACAAGGTGGCAAAACTCACTAGGACCTGCCAGGATGCCTGACAGTGACAGCAAGATAGATGGACACCCTTGCAGGCATTGGCATCAGGAAGTTCTCACAGGGATGATGCGAGGCAGAGAGAGTATCACACAAAGCCAACATGCTACCACTTCCCATCCTTATGTGTCCTCCAAGGGGATTCCCACTCTGTGCTCCCCAATCTCATCACCAACTTTCCCTGTGCTAAACCTCAGCAGCGTCTCCTCCAGCAGCAGAACCACCCCACACCTCACTCTTTGCCCTCCTTTTCCCTTAAATGTCTTTTAACATCGCATGGCAAGACCCTCCTTGGAGGGGAAGCACAGGCAAATGTATTCTGGAAGGAAGACACCACCAGGCTGTCAGGAGCAGTAGCAGCCATGAGGCTGGGGCCTGCCGCGCCTGACGGCTCGCTCTTGCCCTCCTGTGCTGCAAGAGGGAGCTGCAGACAGCGTCCTCCTCACCACTGCGGCTTTGGGGCTGGGAAGGAGCATTAGACCCAACCCAAAGACAGCGAAAGGCAGCACCAAGAGATATTCATGGAGAAAGGCCCAGATGAAGCAAGGAGATAAAGGAAATCTAGATAAAATTCCTTTCAACAGGCCACCTGAGCAAAGACAGAGCAACTGGTAGAAGGACCTGAGCTGCTGGAGGAGGGAGCATCACCAGGGCCAGGGGCATTTGCTTCTGTCCTTCTCCTTTTAACTTTCTTTTTCACAGTGTGCAGCCCTGCAGGTGCTTTCTCAAGGGCAGGAGCAAAGCAGATTTGCCTCCTGCCCTGCCTGGCAAAGTCTGTCTCTCAGGGGAAGGAAGAAAATACTCTGGTTAAAACCAGCCTTTCCTTAACAAATTCATCCTTTGAGGGTGGCCAGGTGCTGATCAAAGCCTCTGCTCCCTCAGGCACCCCAACAGAGAAGTTTTAGAAATGATTCATTAGCCAGTTTGTCTACACCTTCTCCTGTGGGAGCAAGGCCTGTTGCTGCATTCTGAGTGCTTTGGCCTCATCCATCCAACGCTCGAACACCAGCTGGCTGCTGAGTACCCAGATATGTGGGCTGCAGGCGAAGGGCCCCAGGACGTGCCTACAGCTCAGAGTGTGCAGAAGCACTTGGCTGGAGCCAAGCACAAACTCTCCTGCCACATCTCGTCCTTGCCGAGGAGTTATTTTTATTCCTGCCAGAGATGGGAGGAGGCTGAAGTCCTCTGGGCTGCTAAATATTAAATAAAAAGGAAAATGATATTTTTTTTTAAAGTGCAAATTAATATTAATCTTGTCCATTAAAACACACAAAATGTTGCTGGCAGGGGTTCGGCAGCACTCAAGAAGCATCCTCCTGTGAATGTCAGAGAGTGAGTAGCCTGCGGGAAGCTCTGGGGATGTCGGTGACGGCAGCCACCTTAAGGCCTGGAGTGACGCCAAGGCTGCCCATACACCTAGGCTCACCTCAGCCCTACTGCATCTGATAGCCAGCACACAGCCACTGCTCTCCAGCTCTGGTATCCCCATCCACCTCCTTGCAAGAGGCTCTGTTGGTCATGAGTCCACCACTACAGCAAATGCTACACTGGCACCTGCTGGTCATCAGCTCCTTGCTGCCACACTGCCACGGGCAGCAAACCAGCTAGAAGCCAGTAGCCAAGAGCCAGACTCAAGGGGTCTTGTCTGGGCAGAGCCTGCTGGCACTCAGCCAGGGACACCGTCAGACACAACAGGTAGCAAGCGCATTCTGCTGCCTGGTGACAAAAGATCTATTTTTGGTGACAAGTCAACATCCACAGTGGGTGACCAGCTCAGAGTGGACCAGCCTCTGCCAGAGGGTGCTTCACTGAGGTCACGAGAGTACTGAGAATGGGAAGGAAGAGGAGGAGGTCCTTTCTTCCTCACAGGGGAAAGGCAGCTCCGGGGACCAATCCCACTCTGCTGGACCTCCAGGAACAAACAGCCAGCAGTGCACACTGTCTCTCACACCATCACAGCTACAGTGGCTACAAGCATACAGGGGCAACCCACAGGACACTGAGGTGTCCAGCACCTGAGCCAGCATACAGGCATGAGCGTGGCAGCCCCTCCCAAATGATCCACCTGAAACTGGTCTCTTTATCACCTGCCTGGCCCATCCTGCCCAAGGACATTCTCCCTCCCTCTGTTTGACCTGGCCTCCCCAGGGACGAGACAGATCTCCACAGGAACCCCCACTGCTCTGGCAGATGCAGGTCTGACAGTGTGCACAGGGGTGTGTCAGGTGAGAAGAGGCTCCTGCTGTCGTGCAGAGCCCTAGGCATCATGGCTACGTCCTGCATGGCCCTGCTCTGCTCTGGAACAGCACCTATGGATGAAGGAGGCTCAGGCCAATGTCACCTGCCAACGTCACCGGCAAAGGCAGCCCTTCCAGAGAAGGGCAAGGTCTATGAGGCTGCCTGCCAAGCTCTGAGGTCAGGTTAGGCTTCTGTTACAAGAACCAACCACACAGCCTCCAGAGCTTGGTTTGCCTGGTTACAGAGATGAGTTATAGGCTTTGTTGGCCCCTGAAAACTTCCAGCACCCTCCAGGTTCACTCCACAAACATGCAGAGTCTTCACTGCACCCACCCTGAGTACCACCTTTATAGCAGGCTCCAAGAGGGAGGCAATTCCTCTCCCAGCACCACTACTAGGATCTCACAGCCTGGCCCACAGACTTTGGACCATGCATCCTCCAAAATGTCTGAAGATCCATACAAACTCACCATCAACCTTAGTGAGGGCGCTGCCATGGACTGTAGCTCCCCACAGTATCCTGCCCTGTGTAAGGACCTCTCCTCAGCTCACATGCCAGCTGAAGGCACTGTCCTGTGGTTGCCAGTCTATGGGCAACACATACAGAACCCTTACCAGAGTGGGAAGGAAGGCCTCCAGATTCAGTAGTATGCTCCAGTCCAGACTAGACACCAATCAGGCCACTAAGTAGAGATCCTGATGTACCTTGACCACAGCAAACCAAGAGCTGCCTCCACTAGCTAAGACTTGAACCCAGTCACTGACATCCTCCAGTCATTGACATTCCCCAGTCACTGACATCAAGACAAGCCTCTTTGCCCACCAGATGTCATTCAGTCATGCTGGCAGAGAAGGTCTTCCTGTCCTGAGAGACCTGTCTGAGAAAGGAAATGCAGCTGGTTTCCAAGATCCTGGATGGCCACTGGAGGCCCAGAGACAAGTTCTACAAACCCATTGCCTGCTCCAACCACAGAGTGAGGGTAGAGGTGTGACAGATGCAAGAACAAGGCTAAAGACAGGACCTGAAAGAAGAGGCAGCTTCATCCTACACGGATAGTCCAACTTTCAAGGGTCATGTAGGAGCCAGTTCTTCCCAACTTCGCCTGATGCTGCCAGGGAAAACACTCCCTGCATCAGCAGTCACCACAAATATCCCTATCACTGTCTGTGGGCCTCAGCAGTACAGGCTTTCACTACCTCAGGCTTTGCCCAACAGAGATGCCAGGCATGGCACCCAGGTGAGGGTCTGCAGGGCAACAAGAGGCATGTCCACATCACACCCCAGAGAAAGCTCCAACACCGTTGACTGTTGCACTCCAACCCCAGAGGCACTGGGGAAGAAGCAGCTGCACAGGGGTTCTCAACTTCAGACAAGGACAAAGACACAGATCAGTGGTGAGGGAATTTGCCACTTTGACAATGTGGGACCCAGCACATCAGGCACACCCCACAGCTGTCATCCCTCATACATTCCAAATATGAGAGTTTCTGAGAACAAAAGTGGTCAAACACATCTAGTCAGGCCCTGCTTCTGCTCAGCTCATCTCAGGAGAGGTCCTCTTCTCCATCCTCCTTCCCAGGCCAGGAGGAGGCACTGCAGAGTGTCTCATCTCTGCTACCCGTGATCCAGAAGCAAAAACTAGAATATAAAGACAAGGATAGAAAGAGACGAGGTGGCTGAGCAGACCAGGCTCCACTGAGCACAGTCAAGCTCAGTGTTTTCTCGCTTCCAACACACTCCTGTTACAGTCCATTCAGCACTATGTCTTCAAGGACAAGGTCCCTTTAAGTAGGTCCAATCCTTGGGAGCACCATCTTGCTAACAGCAAAAGGGTTCCTAACACAGGACCAGTCACCCCTAGAACAGAAGCCCTGGGCAAGACTATCAGTGCAAGCACTGTGCCCCTCGCCAGCCCCTAGCACACATGCCCAAGCACACACACACAGAGCTGCTGGCCACTCTGCTGTCCCTCCCCCCAGCAGCATTCCTCTACGGTCACACTAGCTACCATAGAATTACTGGGGAGCCGGGCTGTCTGCAACAGACAAATGCCCACATGCCATTATCCTGAGACCCCAGTGCCACCCAGCATCAGCAGCCAGACTCCCTGCCCCGCCAGCAAGCCCTGACGCACTTCTGTTTCTTCCTTGTCCTAGGCTGTCCCCATCAAAGCATTTAGCTCTGTCTGGTAGCCATCAGGCAGTGCACTTTCTGCTCACCTCTCAGCCTGAAAATCATCATGGAGTAACTGTTTCATCAGACAGGAGCCCTCAGCATGCATCACCTGAGGCTTTACTAAGAACTCTCAGGAGATAAAAGGACTACAGGGAAGCTCAGAAATACATGAAAGCACTAGAAACAAGAGAAGGAATGTGGATGAGGACAGAGCAAGCTGAAGAGCCCATCTGCTCTCAACTACAGAGCTGCAAGTCCAGGAGTCTTGGCTGCACTTCCTGCAGCCAGAGGATCTGCCAAGGATTGCCTCACCTTATGGTCACAAACCATGCTCCATGGTCTCTGCTCCATAACTAGATCCATTATCCTGTTTGTAACTTGCTCACAGAAGCTATCAGAAGATAGCAAGCGTTAGTCGCTCAATGCCTTCCAGTTAGGGTTATCCAAGAAACCATCTGTTTTCAGGCGTCTTTCCCCACAGTGCATCCTCTGCAGGTGCAGAGAGACCTTGTGAACACTAGTGCTCATCTACAGAGGATGCCTTGAAATACAGACAGGGAGCACCCCAAGCCAGGACCCCAAATGGTGACCACAAGGGCTTGCTGGCCCCACTAGTAGGGCACACCTTACCGTGTGAGGGTTGTCATAGTAGATGCCAATGGAATAGAGCTTTGAAGAGATGCTGCAGCCATCCGTGAAGAGCTGCCCCGATTCACCATAGGGGCCTACCCTGAACTTGTAGGCCAGCGTGATGCTGCTGACAGGTGGGGAGCCAGCACTCACAACCACCTCTGTGAAGAGCCCCGAGTAGACAACGAAACCAAAGACGGTCAGCAGCAGCAGCATGACTAGTGCCGCAATCAGCCCAAGGAGCACCCAGTCAGACATGATGGACACTTGGTGCTCCATGCTTCCTGATGCACTACCAATAAGAGAGAGGAAAAAGGAGAGTTAAGCTAGTGCTCAGCCACACAATTGCTCTCTAAAGCTGTTTATTTGCACCTAAAAAAGCACTCTCTTCCATCTCCTCTTATGTGTGAAGCTCAAAAACAGTGGAACACCCCCCCCCTCCGCCCCCAAAAACCTCTTGTATATTAGTCCCACATTGCATCAGCCTGCTCCAATTGGCCACCAGGTACAAATTATACTGCTTCAGCATCCCTTGGGAATGAGGTGATTATGGAGGGGAGCTGGAGAGGCACTGTCATCTCATGAGAGCCAGCCACACTGTTTGTGTCCAGCCTTCCATCCAGGAGTGAACAAAAACCACCTTGGGAGCCTGTATCACCCAACAGATATGCAGCACTAGGCTAAGGATCAAGGAACCATAATCAAATTATTTGTCATCTACAGATACCAGAGCCAACACTGTGACCAGGGCAGCCCCTTTGTAAAAAGACTAGAAGACCAGGCCTTTAGTAACCTAAATGATGACCACCAGAGTTGAGCCCTACATCCAGATCCATGCACCCAGAAAGCCTCCAGGGAAGCTTAAGGCCCAGCAAGAAAAAGCAACCCCAACACATTGAGGAGCAATGAATTACTGATATTCCTTTCAGAGGGCTCTTTTTAACCTAAAAGAGTTTCATAACAAGTCGTCCTGTTTTGTTTGGCATCTTTTCTCTCTCACACTGATTGCAGAACACAGTAGACTGGTGAATGCCTCCTGTTCATTTTCACCCACCAAGTGCAACCACTCTGGGGAGCTGCCACCCGAAGCACCACAGGAAAGTTGTTTGTGTTTCATTCTCCCTTGAAACACAGCCCTGGTCACAAGGACCTGCTGCAACACTCCTCTGGGAGCTCCACAGGAGCTAGGCTTGAAAGCAAAGGTTGAAGTAAACAATTCACCTTCACCTCTGTGCTATAAACACATTTTGTCGAAAAAAGTCATTTGCAGCAGCTGCTGCTTGCTCAGCTGCACGGCAAAAGAAAAGCCACATCCTGGTAGGAACTGTGGGTGGCTCTGCTCTGCTCGACCCTGGCGAGTAGCAGTGCAGCAATACCAAGCCCTGCAGAACAAGCACCGTCATCTGGGTGCCATGGCAGCCTCAGGTCGGGCATCGTCGCATGCCGGGGCCCTACTCACCTGAAAAACCAGTTCAGGCCAGAAACAGTTCACGACATCTGATCCACAGGGTGCGGGATCCACAGCACTGCAGCAGGAAAAAACAAATGTCATTGCTTCCTTCACGCTCACCAGGCCAAAAGCAAAACAGTCATGCCAGAGCGCCCCAAAGGAGCCTGGTCACCTCAGACCAGCCCCCAGAGGATGGCTGTACCAAGCAGCACCTTCTCCTGCAGGAGCCCTCAAGCCGAGATTTCTTCCCAAATCCCTGCGGCAGAACGGAGAAGTACAGAAATTGGAAAGGAACAGGAAGGAGGACAACGTCCTGCAACTGCGTGCCACTCTGGGCTGTCCCCCGGGACACCTGAGCCACACCCGGTGCTGCTCCCAGGTGACCTCGTGTGCAGCACTCCTGTACCTATGGCCTAGTCGGAGCTGCGTGTCCGTCCATCACCTCCTCCCTGCCACCAGCACACATTTATTACGTGCAATGACGGCTCGGTGACTCTTCCTGAGCTGCCAGCTCAACACCCAGCCCCAAGGCCCTGCGGACAACCGGCCCCAGAGGAGAACAGGGCATTTCTAGCGATTTTTTCCTGTACCCACAGCTCGTTCCCCGCCGGTGGCAGGCGTGGCTGGTTTCCCCTTCGCTCTCCTTAGGGGCAGCAAGAGTGGTGCTCACATGGTTCCTGCTCGGCCGAGAGGCCGTGTCCCCGCCTGGGGCGGAGGGGTCTTTGACCCGAGAGGCCCCGACAAGTGCCCGCGCCGGGCGACACCCGCTTGGCCTGCCAGGAGCCACAGCTCCCAGCGCTGCCCGGCGACGGTGAGACGGCAGGCAACTCAGCATCGGCACAGGCTGCAATCTCCACCACCGCTCCGACCGCCAGAGCAGCAAAGGATTGGCGGAGCTGCCACCAGGCCGGGCCGGCAATGACCGGCCGGCGATCCCGGGCTGCAGGCAGGCCGCGGCCTGGGGGTACCAGAGCGGAGCGGCACTGGCCTGGCCTGACCAGCCCCGCTACACCCCCGCAGAGACACCCCCCGCCCCGGTGACGGCCGNGGCGCGCGCGCGGGGCTGGCGGAGGGGCGGGGCGGGGCGATGGGCCGGGCTGTCGGCACGGGGCTGAGCCGCCCTAGCGCTTCGCTCTCCGCTACACGGGCCGCAGAAGCCGGAGCATCTTGTCGAGAGTGCCCCCTGGCGGACGGCCGGGAGGAGGGCGCAGCCCTATTCGCGAGACTCGGCCGCGCCTTACGCAGATGCTTCCCACCTCTCCCCGGCGTCTCCCTGTCGGTAGCAGCTCAAGAGCCCCTCGCTCTGCTGCTAAGGAGTACCATGGCTGCAAGATCTGGTGCTCACCCCGAGACCCCGCGGTAAGGACGGCACTGCCCTCACAGCTAGCTCTTGGACCAAGATCCTCTGCTGGGTGTGAATGATGAACGACAACGCAGAGTCCTCCACTTTCCCCAGTGTTAAGGCTGCGGAGCTCAGCACGCGTCCTGTCTGAATGACCTCTGAGCTTCAGGCTCCATAACAGCTGGAGTCTCCAATTAACAGGCTTCGCCCCTCTGGCGCCGGACAAGCTGGTGCCGCGACACTAGGGGATGCACCAGCTGTGCGTCACAGCCATGACCACACACCCTGGCTGCTGGGGCACTGGACAGAGCTGCTCTGCAGTGCCAGGGCCCTTTGCACCAAACCCAGAGGGGCTTTGAGCACCTGCTCATGGGTTCCTGTAGGCCCATCACTGTGGCTGTTACAACCTGGCAGAAACAGCTTAGCTTCTCCCAGCACTCACGCTTTCCTGCTGCCCATCTGGAAGGAAAGCCAGGAGACATGGACAGTGATTGCCAACAAGGGGGAGCACCAGGAGAGTTCAGAGTTAAAAACTGTTTCATTCAGGGTTTGGAGACTTTGGCCAGATGTTTTCTGCTTGCTTGTATTCCTGCATCCCAGTGCAGGCATCAGGCATTCCCTGCCACTGGGCATGAGGCTGATTGCTTGCTTTTCCATCAGCTGGGGTTTATCATCCAGAGAGGAACCATATTAACTAGCTGAAGACCCACAAATCTTCAGCCAGCGCAGGAGCTGGTCAGGAGCACCATCATCTTGCACTCCTCTCTCCAGCCCAAGCTCTGATGTCCTAGGACAACTTATGTCACAAGGCAGCTCATGCCACCTTAGGGAGCAAGCCCAATCCTGTGGCTTCCCCCACCACCACCCAGCAGCATAGAATGCCAGCACTCAGCCCGCAGACTTCATTGGTTCTCAGACAATTCCTGAGAACAAGAAGTCTTCCCCACCTCCTGCTTCTCCTTGAAGGGAGACATGTTGGAAGAGCCCAGACATAGTTGCCATCCTCCTTTTCTTCTCCTTGTATAAAAGCAAACTCACACCTCTCTTTACAGCAATCATCTTTAACTCTTTTAGCAGGGAAAGTTTGTTCTCTGCTGGTGCACCAAATAACTTGCCCACCTCAGCCACCTCCAGAAGTAGCAAAGTTTGCTGCTGTCTCCCCTGCTGTGGTTTCACATCCATTTCCCATACATCCCAATCCCCTTTGTTGGGACTGTTTGATGAGGGAGTCCCAGACCCAGCTTTTCACTGATGTGAAGCCAAAGAGCTCATTTATGAACAGTAGTTTGAAATGCTGCAGTACTTGCCTTTCTCCAACAGCTTCCCAGTGAGGATCTCAAGGCTTTCTGTAAAGTGGAATTAGTTAAACCTCCTTGTATTTGGCATTACAGCTCCTTCGCAGCTGGAATAAAATATTTCAGCTTGGCTACGTGTCTTGCCTGGAGCCATGCAGTGAATCACTCTCAGGAAGAGGAACAGAACTCAAAGGCCATTTAACTGCCAGCTCTGGCCAGCAGACATTTCTCTTTCCTCCAGCCTTGGAATTATTTAACTTAGAAAATGTTAATACCTCACATAGACATTTTCCCATTACAACAGCAAACCCTATTAATGTGGGTCTCATTTAACAGTTTCATGCCTTCACTCTGGAGCAGCACATCAAGAAGAGCTGGGGCAGAAGGATGTGACACATGTGCTGTCTGGCAGGCTCCCCTCACCTGCTCAGCACAGCTCAGCCACATTGCACACCCACCACAGATATCTGATGGCGTCAGCCAGCTGGGCCAGCTCTCCAGTGAGGGTCCTCAGTGTCTGGTTATGGTAGACTGATTTTAGCAGACTTGTTTTGCCCAGCAGGGCCTCACACATCTCTGAAGGGGTACACAGGTCAGTCCATTCTCATTTAAATTGTCTTAGCAGCTGAGAAGAAACAGAGGTGGATTTTGAGCAAGAGAAGATGTGGGCAAGCTGGCCTTGTACAGTCCACTAGCTAAACCAAAACCCAGGGCAGCAGAATGGAAACTACAGCAGTGATGGACAGAGCACTCAGTAATGCCTGCACAGTCTCAAGACTTACAGATGAGGAAAAATTTCCAGTTTGGACACTAGTACTTTCCAGTGGCATCCTATGATTTCTCAATAAATTTACTGTGTCATCACTAAGATGACCAGGCTCCTTGCTCCAATAAACAGCTTTTCTAAACATTCATTTTGGAGGGGGCATAGAAGGTTCTCAACGTGTTTTAATTTTTTGTTGTTGTTGTATTTTGGTGTTTTTGTTTTTTTTTAAAGAACTGGTGTCTACCTATGTTTTCTTCGGTTTATATTGACTTCAGTCTCTGGTGAGTTTTATTACTTTAAGGGAAACATCTTGTTCTGGCTTTGATTTTGCTGGCATAAATGAATTAGCCCCCTCTCCTGTGTTCTTAAAGATCATTCTCCATTTCACTTTTCTATATCACTGCCAATTTGAATTAATATTTTAGAATAGGAGTGCACAGAAGCAGACAGATTAGGTATTTTGCCAGGCCTTTGTCTCTGTGATTTCTGTCACAAGGAATTGCCATGGATACTATGAGCAAACCTTCATAAAGTTATGGAAGAAAAACTTTTGTAGGTTGTAGCCTATGAACTCCATTTGTTATCAAAGCACTGAACGGCACATTAGAATTCTGCACCTCTGATGATCAGCTATTTAGTGAGATACTAAGGTGTTTTTTATTTAATAGATTGTGATGGAGCTTTCATCTTTTCCTTTCAGGTGTCACATCACCTCCAGTAGCTAAAGCGAATGATAAGCAGCCATTCAGACTCTCCTCCCCATACCAGCAATCTCATTTGTATATCACTTTGATTTTCTGTGAATAAAAGATGACTTACAGGTCTGGAGGGATGCATTATCCATCTCTGAAGTCTCCTCAAAATCATTTTAAACTCATTCCAGTTGTTTGGAACTAGGGTCCACAACTTTGATTCATGACTAAACAGGTCTGTTTGAATTCCTCCAGTGATCACAGGCAGGGGCCAGTGCTCAGAAGGGATCACTCTCCTGCAGTAATGTTCAGTACTCCTCAGAAGGGATCACTCTCCAGCAGTCATATGTAGTACTCCTCAAGTTGGTAGCAATGCTTCTCACAGACATTCGTGTTCAGCCCAGAAGGAAGTATCTCCCTTTACTTGTGTTTGTACCTCCTACTGCAGTGTATCACAGATTAAGAACAGGGCTATACAGATCAGGCTATATAGATTTCTTTTCCTGGTAAAAAAAATGTATTTTATAAAGACATTTGTATGGAAATGAGGTATTAATTTCTCCTCCTGTGACATGTCTTCAACTTGCATTGTCTTAGTGGTGGCTGTGTAGGTCCTTTCTCATCCTGAGGATGATCTCACACTGTTTCTGAGCTACAAAATATACATCTACAAACCAGGCTTTTCTGTCTTCTTGTTTAACCTCCTCCCTTGTACATGAAGCCTAGATTAACTTTAGATTTTTTATTGCTGAAGACAATAGATGTTCTACTCAGAGTCATCTTCCATTTTCCATTCAGATAAAAATAAGAAAGCTAGCACAAACATGATCTGCTGCATCTCTCTGGGTTTGCAAACTGTGCTTGCAAAAAGCTGGTTTAATGTGGTCTTGTCAACAAATTAATTCTCTACAGCAAGTGACATCCAGAATTTTTAATGCAGGATCCCCTAACAGTCTGCAGGGATTTAAACAGCCTTGCACAACTTCACCCTAACTGGAGTAGAGCTGGCATTCCACAAAGCAAAGCAGCCCAGTGGTAAGGACACCAGCAGAGCTTTCATGCCAGTGGTTCTCCTTTAGTTTTACAAGAGACTGCAGAGGGAACAACAAACATGAACATTTGTCCCAAACTTAATTGCTAGTTTCAAGACCAGAAAATCGATTTCTTATAGGCATGTTGTACTCCTGGTTTCAATGCAGACATGTAAATTATGCTTTTAAAAACCTCTCTGGCAGCTGTGCAAAGAATTGCATTACAATGACAGCTCCAAATTGAAAGCTGGAAGAAATTTTTGGTTTAAGATTTTCATCCCCTTTCTGGCAAAAAAATGACTTGAAAAAATACTTCAAAAGCCTCTTCCATCTGTGGGGAGCTGCAGCAAGTCTGAGGAAGGGCAGCTCTTCCAAAAGCACTGAAGAGAAGCCCTGATTATTTTGATTATCATATCTCCTTTTCTTACTATCTCATATTGGAGTGGTCACATCATTTGTAACAGAACTTATTAAACACAGGTGATTTCTGACATTATTCCACCTCAGCAAGACCCTCCCCCCTTCCCTGCTACAAGTGTCACTGCCTACTGGTGCACTGCCACCCACTACAACTACACTTCTTCCCAGTTACTAACCTGCAGAGGTGTCAGAAACACTTCCCTCCATGTTTCCCATTCAGGCCAGCTCACCTGCAGGCAGACACCTCTCCCACCACAATGATAGCTTCCATTCAAACTGCCCACCAGTGTAGCTCTGCTAGAGAAGCAAGTTTACAAGTGCCCTGCAGAAGAGCTTATCTCAGTTGACTGGATTTCTTCAGGAGGCCTCAACTGGCTCCTGTGGCTACTCTTTCTCCTTCTCTTGACTAGGCAGAGTCAACTGCTCACACTGACATAGCCTGAACTTTGCAGCAACAGAGCACAGGGCAAATCCCACCCCCAGAGATGCTAAGTCTGCCATAGCAAGAAAGGAACCATTTAAAAAAAGATCCAGGAGTATTTTTAATTGTACAGTTTATTTGGCTGTCATACCAAATGTGATTCACAGCTGAATTGAGTGTAGAGCCTTATCACCTACCCAGGGAAGGAGACAGAAGACAGTGTCACAACAAAGCATTGCAGCATTCTTGTCTGTTTATTGCACTTTTAATTACTGCTGTGGAATGGAGGATAATGTGTTGGAAACTCTTGCACTGAACCAGACCTGCAGTGACCACTAGGAATTGCACTGCCCTCAACACAATACAACTTCACCCTCCTTCCCTCTTTGGCTCAGTCAGGCTCAGTCTCAGTGTCTTCATTTCCAGAATTTCTCTGGCTCCTCCTTAAGCAACAGCTGTTCAGTGGGGATCCTGGGCCCCTTCAGATGCAGATGATATCAGACCCAACTATGTTCTAGGCAATGCATTGCCACTGGATCAAGGGAGGTGATCCTTAATCCTTGACTCAGCACTGGTGAAGCAACACCTGGAGTGCTAGATCCAATTCTGGGTTCCCCAATACAAGAGATGTGGACATCCTGGAGGGAGTCCAGTGAAAAGCCACTAAGGTCACCTAGTGACTGGAGCATCTCTCCTATGAGGGGAGGCTGAGAGAGCTGGGACTGTTCAAGCTGGACATCTTATTAACGCATGACATACGAAATGCATGAAGGAGAGGGCAAAGAAGATGGAGCCAGGCTCTTTTCAGTGGTACCCAGTGACAGGACAAGGGGCAATGCACAGAAACCGAAAGACAGGATGTTCCCTCTGAACACCAAAAAACAGGTTTTTACTGCAAGGGTAACCAAGTGCTGACATGGGTTTCCCAGGGAGGTTGTGGAATCCTTATTCTTGGTAATATCCAAAAGTCATTGAACATGGTCTTGGAAAATCAGCTCTGGGTGATGGTGCTAGAGCAGAAGGGTTGCACAGGCAGACCTCCAGAGCTCCCTTCCCATTTCCATACAAGATACCTGTATTCTTCCTAAATGAGACCAGTAACAGAGCAGTGAGACAAAACAAGCTACTTCCCATCTGGCTGCCTGAGCTGGGACTGGCATCAACTCAGAGAGTTTTAGGTAGACCATGGATGTAGGCCATGGTTCAGTCACAAAGGGTCCTCCAGGCCAAAATTCTCTCTAAGCACCTATTTCTACTCTAGGCTAAGGTAAACCATGTCTCAGTTTCATTTCTGCCTTTCTACACTAGGCAAATATCTAAGGAAAACAGAGACTGGAACTGCTGGAAAAAAAAAAAAATCTACCTGGGATGCAAGTCACAGCTCAGAATTGCTGTCTCAATAGACAAAGCCAGAAAAGGGTCAGGAAAGAGATACAGCCCAGAGGAACAAGAGAAGCAATGGTGGGCAAATGCATCACAAATATTTTGTGGGACTTGAGTGCAAAAAAGCCTGAGCATAAGGACCAGTTGAACAGAAAGCTCGTGAACCACTAATGTGTGTCTTCTGTGGAAATTTGGCAACTTTTCTGACTAGGCTCTTTTTCAGAAACTGCTGCTGTCATCTGTGAAGTCAGATGTGTGAACTGAAGACAGATCTGTGGACTGAGCTGAGGTAAATCTCCAAATAACAAAATGGTGTTCTGACTCAACATCACCTATTTTGTCTTGGCTTTCGCAAGTAAATCAGTTTCCCAAGATTTTAGAGGTTTATGAGGTGGCTCTGAGATTTACCAGGTCCTTGTTTCCATTCAGGGGTCAACCTAATCACATCTGAGCTAGCCCTACAGTCCTTCTGCAGTTTTGAAAGAGCAGGAGGGTCTGCAGCCCTGGCCTTACAAAGCATATTGAAGTGATAGAGGTACACAGTGGTAGCAGTTAACTCAGAGGCATTGACCACAGACAAGAGTCAGTTTGCTGTGTGGCCTCAGCACATCCCCTACAGTTTTCTGTGTACTCCAGTACCAGCAAAGATCCTATTCTTGTGAATGCAACACTGTGCAGTGGCTGAGGAGGGCCAGTGACACACATCCCGCAGGGATTTGTGCCAAAACTCAGAGCCTTAAAAAGCAAGCTTTCCTCCCACGTAACTACAAAACCTTTGCTCCTCCTATATGACAGAGGAGGTCTTATTTCTCTCCAACATTTGCTCCTGCACCTTTTGCCTCTCATCCAAGAAAAACCCAAAAGGAGAACGTAAAAGGATTGTATTAAGGCCCTCACTGGGAAAACACATCTTTTCTAGCTAGATACAGCCCTTTCCTGAATTACTGAAGCTAAAAAACTTTAAAAAAAACTCAGTTTGAAATGGAAAAATTAAGTCCCAAGTTTATGCCTTGATTTTTTTTTTTTTTTGGTGGGGGGAGGTGTTAGTTTTTTGTACAACTCTGCATTAGCCTGGAATGTTAGTCTGCTGCCTGGAACAAAGGCTCCTACTGGTCAGTGTTAAACCCTTCTCAAACTGAAGAGTCTAGCAAGGCTCTTTGTACAACCCTCACATTTCAGTGTGAACAACTTTAAGAGGAAAACTTGCAGAAATCACCTTTCTGAGTTTGAAAAGCTTTGAATTCACAAATATTTCAGTGTGTCAGGGACAGTTCTCTGGTGAATTTGAGTGATATTTTCCTGGAATAAGTGACCAAATGAGCTGACGTGAGTCAGTCACTGCTGTACCAGACACACAAGCTTTACCATCAGTCTGGGCCAGCTCAGAACCATTAGCACTAAGGTGATGTTGGTGCATTGACTGAGGTGGAGGAAAAGCTGCTGCTTTCTAGCACCAGTACCATGGGAAAAGGTGAATAGGATTTGGAGGACTGAGTGGGACTCTAAGGAATCCATTTAGCTATAACATGTAGCACCATATAGCATCTGCTATTATCACCTCATTTAGCCTTAGCCAAGTAACAGTCCACCTTTCTTGGGCACAAAGCAATGCAACAACATTAGAACCATGACAGTGCACACTCAAATCACCTGTTCAGGGTCTCACTACAATTATCTGACACTGGAATTATCTCAGTGGCTGGAGAAATAATGCATGATCTGGGTACGAAGACAGGTTTGCCTTTACTAACTGCTGTCAGAAGACAAGCATGGTGGAAACCAGTCCACAAACATGTAACAATGTCACCACTTTTTCCTACTTGCCTTTTTCCAACAGCTAACAGATGAATGAATGACTTGCAAGCACTGGGTCTGAGCCACATTTCTGAAGGCAGAAAGACTGCATATAGACAGCTCCAGTATGAAGAAGGAAAAGAGTTTTGTGGCAAACTGAATTTAGCAACATCACCGGGAGCTTCTGACTCAGAGTCTCATTTTGCCCAGCTGCACACTCAAACCACCACCACCCCCCCAGGTATCTGCCAAACCAGCACAACTCAGCCCACTTGGAGTGCCACAATAAGCAGCTGGAGATATGACTGATGCAGTCATAAAGCAACATCTAATGAGGACATTAATTTTCATTCCAAGGTTGCAATTAAGCCACTCTTTGTCACACTGCTACTAGCTGAGGCAGTAAGACTGCTGACAAATTGTACTAGGAGAAATGGTAGATGAAATCAGGTTGTTATTCCACTTCAGACCAGTTCACATTGGCTCGAGTCAACTTTAGACCAGTTGAATTTAGCTTTTTCCTTGCCTGCTTCTGGCAGGTATCCCAGATAGAAGGGCTGTTTGCATCCCATGGGCAGAGAGAAGGGCGCTCTGACTCTAGTCTTTAGCAGGAAGGTGTTGCAGAGGCTGCAGTTTTCCAAGGGCTTAGTGTAACAGAGGGGGTCATTGCTACAGCATCGAAGAGTGCACAACCTCATCACAAAATGCTCCACCTTCAGACAGCTTCTCACACCCGCTTCTCCCACTGTCCTTGCAGACTAGTTATTGTGATTTTCCTTGTGTAGGGACACAAAACACCCCATAGAGACACTTAAAGCAAAAGATTTAAGCACTTTCAGGTTAGCATCCAGCTCCTGCAAGTTAAGCTTCACATTTTTGGCAGGCCACTCAGACCACTTAACCAGCTCCCAGGTGGGCTGTGCAGGTCAATGCTGAGCTAACAGCTCCCTCCTCTGTCAGAACGCACTAAAAGCCGCCTAAAAAATCTGTCGTCTTAACACCACTTGGAGCAGGGAACTTGAATAACAGAGGATATTATGCATTTTTTCTTACCTTTTGAACGTAGGTAAGGGAGTCTCCAGAACAGTTTCCTGCTGCTACAGGACTCTCCAGCCAAATGCACTGAGTGCTACTAATGTTTCGGTTCTCATCTTGCCCCGCTGCAGCTGATTTAGGTAAGTCATACAGCAGGGCACAGTCAGGACTTCCTTTCCCTTTCAGCTGTACAAGCACATGCCAGGTGTCCTGCTCTGGTTCTTCTGAGCTGGCTTCTCTGGAGCATAGCAGCAGAAGGCAGGAAGTGAGCAAGCTGAGGCACTGTCCTGCTTCGGGAAAGACAGGAGGTTCTTACAGGGCACTGGCAGGTCTGTCCTTGTGTCGTGGAGTGCTCCTAGCACCTTGCTGCTCAACGACGGCACATTTTATACTAAGGGGGTACCTGTTAGTCCTTCCCTTCTGCATGTAAGAAAAATAGTTGATTTAGCAGGCATTTAATTGCAGGCTGAAGACATATATGAAAATTTAGTCCCAGTAAGATGTGTTTAGTTCCTGATGTGTTCCCTCTGCTGACAAGCCAGCCTGAGACATAAGCAGAGTATTGTGTGTGCTGTACATTTGAGTTTCATGGCTCTTTTTCTGGTTCTTGAAACAAAACAGACCTGGGGAGGGTTGAGGGCAGGGGAGGGGAAGGAGGGAGCACACAGGCTGAGAAGGAAAACTGGGTTTATTTTGCTTTCTCATGGTTTAATTTGCTAGAATTCTTCAAAATATTTCTCAAGTCAGAGAACAGGAAGGAAACAAATTAGATTACCTTAGAAGGAACCCAAAGAGTTAATACTGAATGCCTTACTGTACAACTGAAATCTTCTATGCCCGTTCTATTCTAAAGTTTTACAAAGCATTACAGTTTCTGTAGTTATTGCTGGATCCTACTAAACATCTCTGAAATTTGTCTGTTCCGCTCCATTTAAAAACTCCAACCTCTGGATAAATTTGGTCTTTGAACATAAACTGAACTTCACTGGTCTTGCCTGCTGCCTGGTAGTCAAACTGCAGATTTTTCTGATAGGGTTTTTAATTCAATTATGTCTCTGCACATACCACAAGGTAACCTTACTTGAATGGCATTTTCTGGCCATAGCAACTACTGTGCATGTAAAGCCAGAAGAACGCCACATACAAGCTTGAAACAAAGGTGTTGTGCTGGTGTGAAAGAAGTTAAACTGTGAATAGAAATTAAAAGCAACTTTCAACCAAAATACAAGTTAAAAGGAAAATAAATTACTTGCAACAAAGAACACGATAGTGAAATATAGGAAAGGTGTCCAGAACTGCTTGAGGAGCTGCTTGTGCCCTATTTGTGGAAGAGAAGAAGGTGGGTCACATTAGGATTAAGGGATGAGCTTGTGAATGCTACTGCTGTCTGGAACTGTCATGCCAAAGAGCCAGCCAGGGTCTCCAAAAGGTACAGACTTCTGGGGACACATTTCCAGACAGGGATGAGAGAGAAACTTTTGGTTCAGGTAATAAGTCACCTTCATGTGAGTAGTGCAGAAAGAGCCTGCACTTGGACAGGAAACGGAACACAAAGATTTTAAATGCTACAGCAATGCAACCAAAAAAGTGCTTGCTGCATCTGGGTATACAGGGGTGAAGTTTCAAGTCCTATGCTACTCCTAGTTCCTCTGAACCTCCATGGCTTCTGTAGCAGCATGTCCCAGTGAGAATATAGATCTGCTTTCTGCTCCAGCAGTCCTGCCACAGAGCTTGCTGCTCCTTGGGCCAGAGATCCCTGACCAATGCCATCTAGGAGGTGCCTATGCTGATATCACACCAACTGCATTGCACAGATGCTTGTAGGCTTCATTTCTCCAACCATGACGAACAGCCTGTCTTCGATTAGGGCCTAGCAACCTCTTGGACATTCTGCTCCCCCTATGCAAATTAGAGGCTTTGAAATTCCCCCATCTCAAGGAACAGCAGTTCCCTGTTCTGTGTAAATCCCCTGCTCAGAGCACTGGGCTTCTCCCCCTTGTTAGAGCTATCATGACAGCAACACTGACCACACAGCACCTATCTGTCCACCCGCAAGCT
The DNA here is from genome assembly GCA_013399055.1 of Ramphastos sulfuratus. Classification (NCBI taxonomy): domain Eukaryota; kingdom Metazoa; phylum Chordata; class Aves; order Piciformes; family Ramphastidae; genus Ramphastos; species Ramphastos sulfuratus. The sequence goes on from WBNM01026144.1 coordinate 37,576, forward strand.
GCTGCCTAGAGTGACACACAAGCAAGTTAGTTGCTACGTCAACAGTTAAGGAGGATGCCACAGGAGTGGCTTTCAAGGTGGCCACTTCCTCTAGGACTTCTGATAGGCAACTTGCCATTTAGGTTTTCCTGTGAGACAGGTCAGGAACTGTAAAAGGCCTGTGCTTGGCCCAAATGCCAAGCAGAGACAGGAACAATAATACCCTAAATGGAAGAAACAGATCTCCTTTTGCTTCAGGCCCTTCTGCTTTTACGTTTTCTTTATACTGGCACCATTAGAGTTCATTTGTTTCATTAGGCCATGTAAGGAACATGGGAAAACACCATGTTTGGAGAAGCTAGACCTGAAATTTTCACTTTTTATTAACCTGAGCAGTCTGGGTTCAGGTGGAAGTTCTTGACTTTAAAAGCAGCTGGATATCTACATCAGTTTGGAAAGGTTAAGTTGTTGAGGATTTTTGTGTTCAGTTGTTCAGGATTTTTGTTTGCTTTTTTCTTTTCTTCTTCAAACCAACACACACATTCCACCACCATACAAATACATTTCTACAGGGACAGACAAGATGCTTCACTCTGCTTTGGAGTTGTAAGCAAAGACAACATTGACATACCATTCTATTATGTTGGTGAACATGACTGGAAATTTGGAATGCTATCTAGGGGAAAAAAAATATAAAAGCAAACTACAATACAATTAGCTAACAGAAAACATCTGAGCTGGGTAAGTTGTGAAAATATTTGCTAAATAATGTCAAGCTGTGGCATTAGAAGCTCTCAAGTTTCCTGACAATCACATTTGTTCTTCCACCACATGTATATCTTGACTAAGAGTATAACCCACGTTTCATTCCCTAAGAAAAAAAAAAAATCTTACCAGCTACCACTTCCTATTATTTCCTCTCCATTTTTCTGATTGCTGTAAACACAATTGAGAGCCTGGCTGACTTTCATGGAATTGATTGCAAAAGGTCTGCAATTAAAAAAAAAAAAGTCTGCAAAATATTGGCAAAAGGCACTCTGGGGTGTTTGAGCTGTTCCTGGACCACCTGTCGAAACTTCTCAGGTGAACAAGGCAGGAAACAAGGTAACAGATAAAGCACTACCCTTCTTCCTGGACACAAAGCAGGCACTGCATCAAACACAGGGCCTCTGGAAACGAAGTGGTAGCTAATCCTTGCCACTACATAAACCAGAGACATGTTCAGATCTTGACAGGAAGTCGTGATGCAGAGAGCCACGATTATGCTGCCTGCCAGCTCCTCAGCTTCCTCCAGTTCTTACAGCCCTGCTGTTTTTTGCTAGCACCAGAACTTACCTGCTCGACTGGAAGAATCAGGGAACCTTCTCATAGCCTGAACAGGCTCACCTAAAGAGCCAGCAAGCAAATGAGGTGCCCTGATATAAAAATCATCCGACGTCAGCTACCTTCCCCCCGGCCTAGCGAGACACGGGTGCCCTGGGGCTATCTGGGGAACCTTATCCAGCAGCGAGGTTTCCAACACGGCGACTCCCACACGGGGCACACACTGCTCGGGCCGAAGCAAGCTCCGCAGCTCGCCCAACTCCGCGCCAAAGCAGAAGAAACGCGCGCACACTCCTCATCTCCCCCAGTTCTCTATCACAGAAAAAAAGGCCTCGAAGCTCACCCCTCAGCCGCGGCTAACACTACCCAACAGCCAGACACAACTATCTGCCCAACGCGCAGGCGCAACGACCCAACCCGCGCGGCGTAAATAGCACCGGGGCTTTTATAGCGCCCCTTCCCGGCAGGCCCCGCGCCCGGCCGCGCCGATTGGCTGTAGGGNGCTTGGGCCTGTGGAGCAGGAAGCGGCGGGAGCGAGACCTCAGCACAGGCCGCAGGTACCTGGAGGGGGCTCTCCGCCACTCGGGGAGCGGGAAGGGGCCACTCTCTAGTTTTCCCCTGCCTTCGCGGCGCTGCTGCTGCCGCCGGGTGGGGCCCGCCTGCCCCTGCGGGGAGCCCGCGCCGCGGCCTGCGGGCGGGGGCGGACGGGCCAGGTTGAGCTTTTCATCCGACGCGGCCGGGCGGCATCGCGCACAAAAGGGGATGGCGCGTGTGGCGGCCCGGTGTCTACCCCGCTGAGACACCCCAAGTTTCCGGGGCCGGTAACGGGGCCTTTTCCGGGCGGCGGGCGGGCTGGGGCGCGGCCCCGGGGGCTGCTTCACTGAAGCCGTCCGCGCCTCGCCTGGCCTTCGGCGCCTGGGCCGCGGCGGGGACCCTACTCTCGCCAGCCTAGCCGGAGGCGGCGCCTTCCCCACTCCCTGCCGCTTTCACTCGCCATGGGGTGTGACACGAGTGGGCACCCGGCAGTGGGGGTGACCCGGCTGACTGGCAGCTTGTTGTGGTGACGTCACCCGGGTGCGCGGGAGGCGCCGCCACGCCGGAGCGCGGGGTCGGGCCGCGGGGGTGAGCTGGGGCCGCGGGCCGGGTCTCGGGGCCCAGCCGCACTCGCACGCGTGGGCCGCCCACGAGTCCTTCCCCGGGGTGTCCTCCTGTTCCGCGATGCCCCGCCGGGCATTAGCGGCCGCGGAAATGCGGCCCCCACTCTGTCGGGGCTCCCACTTGTAGCGACAGGATAATCCGGCTCTCGCAGGGCAGCCGCGAACTTGCAGTTCTGTGTCTCGGCCGAAGCCGGTGCGGCCTCAGCAGGCCGCGGGCACACGGACATGGGGGGAGCGAAGAGCTCGACTTTGAGTAAAACCAACTTTTAGCGCCATCAACTTCGTTTGACCCAACAGCCGTCCCTGGCACTGCAAATCACCCGGCTTAGAGTTACGTACTGCCTTCTTTGCTAGGAAGCCTGTTCCTTCAGGCGTGAGAAAACTCTTGAGACTGCTCCGATAGTGTGCTTGGCGCCTAAAAAAAAACCCAAAAGTTATTATAGAGGTTTACAGACTTTAAGTTATTACAGAAACTTAGGACAAAGTATTGTCCCTAGTCAGATGATGCTTTAACTGCTTTGATATCCCTTTAAAATCTGTCTCTTTGAGGTGTCTGGAGTGGGGGTTTGTTTGTTTTTAGTTGCTGTCTCATATCCAGCTTTTGTTTCTCTCCCAGTACAGTTCACCTGTTTGTGGCAGGGAACCCTTTGTGAGCAAGCGGCTCCTACCCACCCTTTTTATATGTTAGGCAGATTTGGAGAAAACTAAATCCAAGGCCCTACCCAGGGAATGTTAGGTGTGTTGGTGCTTGTCCCCCCATCCGCTGGAGCTTAGACTAGGTGACAGCTCGATTGTCTTTGTGGTTTTGAAACAGTTCACTACTTCTATAGCAAACTTTTATAACCCTCTGTTTATCTTGGGAACCTCAAAAATGGGGTTTACTTGTTCTAAATATTTGTGACTCGAAGTATTAGATTCTCCAATGGTTTTATTTGGGTATTTTTTTCAGTAGGGAAACCTAAAGTCTTTCCCTCCTGGAAAAAATTACTTGTGAATATATTTATGTTTAAGGCTCTTCTAATACTTCTGTTGTGACCTCCTTCTGCCCTGCTCTAGCTTTACTCAGGTCTCCAGCCACATAGCACTGAATTTCTGTTTCAAATATGCAGGCTAATTCTGGCTTTGATTTGGACCAAGGTTGCACGTTTAAAAAAAAAAGAAAAACTGCTATTAGCCTTATTTAGTTTTAATTAGTTCACTGGAATGCTTAACAGCGTGTTCAGCATAAATGCCTGACATAAATTAATTTTAATGGGCGATTTGTATCATGTAACACGAGAATATGTGGGGCTTTTTAAAATAACTTTTGGGACATAAATACACCCTTGCACAAGGGGCAAAAGAAACTCAGTCATAGAGCTCAGCCGAGCAGCTCTTGTGTTATCTCTTGGTTCACCAAATTCACACTCTGGCCGAGTGCCACAGCAACTGAGCGCCAGAGGCAGGGAGTTCTCTGAGCCAGAAATTGACAGTAAAAACATCCTAAATGATCTTAGCTGCCACCAGGATGTAAGACTAGCGATGGCTCTTCAGATAAGCAATTTCCAAATAAAAACAACTTGATAGTTTAGAGGGGCTTGGAAATACCATCTTCTTTCCATGTCCTTTTTAATGGCAACTCTTGGTTTTCCCAGTTTTTGCACTTCATCTTTTTCTCTCAACCTATTAACAGTGCCCCAAGTCTTGTTGGCTCTTCTTTAGACTGTTTCTGTGGTCCACTCCACTCTAGAAATTTCTGATCTTGTCTGCACACCTTCTTACTACACTAGCCTATTGCATCCTCTCATTAAGTCTCTCTGTTTTATTAGATTCTTTCCAAGTATCCACTCAGACACTGTTTTTTACCTTTAATACTAAACTGTCCATCAGTTTATGTTATTCCACATTCATTTAAACTGTCACACACTGCTCTGTTGTCTTAGAACTTGCCTTCAAATGCAGTTTAATATGGAGGAAAAGTGGAATCTGTTTAAGTTGGCCCTTTGATAAGGGCTGACCAGCATGCCCTTTAAGTTGTAAATTGATCTGTGATGAGTCTGTCATAGTAAACAAGTAAACCTAATAGACAAGTAATCGTGGTGAAACCCCACAACACAGAACAGTGCTGTGCAAAATAAATGCACCAGATGACAGCTTACCTTCATTAACAGGGATACAGCTGTGCAAATGCATGATGGAAATCCTGTTCCTTGTCTGTTGGAGTGGGTGCTCTCCTGCAGCACCAGACACTGTATAAAGCTAGGTAGCTAAGTAGAAGGAGGCAGTTCCTTATTATTTTGGAGGTCATCTCCAAACTACTGAGACAGGGCATTTGTGCTTACACTGGTTAAGTTGTCATTGCTTTAAGCCATTTTACACCGTTGTTGTGTGTCCAGGTGCCTTCTGGCCTTGGTGCCATCTCTACTTTGACCTCATTCTGAACTATGAATAAAAGCCACCAAAAGCGTAATTGGAGTTGGTAGGACAAATGCGATCTGTCTATACTTTATTCTGTCCTTTTCCTATCACCATGAGAGGCATTCGAGGCAGTAAAAAAACTAAGATACCCATAACCACCTTTTAATTATTTGTCATCCACTATTGCATGCACACAACTAACAGACAGTCCTTCCTAAGTGAATCATCTAATTAAACAAATCAGAATGAGGTTTGCTGTCTTTCTCTGACCAGCCTTTGTGACCAAGGTCCTTAGTAAAAGGAACAGATGGAGAGCAACTAATATACCGAATAAAATTGGGCACTACACCCACAATGAATTTGAGGTCTTTCTTTTCTCAAGCTCTGACAGTTGTGGGGGTTTTGTTTGCTTTTCTTTTATTGTTGATTTAATCAGAAACAGGGCTGAGTTCAATCACTGCACAGTTAATTAGCAGAGCTTTGCAACAATGAGTGGTTTTGTCTCACCTGATTCTGTACTGACATTGAACTGTCACATTTGGAGGTGATTGCTAGTGTGAATGTGTACAAAGTGAATCCTCACCACCTTCACAGTTTTAAGGAAGGTTGCCTTTGTGTGTGTCAGTGTTTTGGATGAACTAGCAGCTCTCCAAGTGCCAGTTATCTCTGTTTGCAGTCTTCACTAACATTTCATTTTTTCTTTTGTTTTACACCTGGAGGCTCTTTGTTCTTCACTGTCTATCTGCCATGTTGAAGTTGTGTTTGATGAGAAGGTCATCTTACAGGAGGATCTTGACTCTACTAACAAAGTGTATTGGCTCATTTTTTTGAACCACAGTCCAAAAGCTGTTTGAAAAGGCTGGGTTCCATGTAAACCACAGCAGAACTAGGCTTCTGCACTTGAAATTGAAAATGTTGTTGGGAAGATTTTAAATTATACTGTGGAATGTTGACAGATGAGAATGAGCATGCAGTTTGGGATAAAGAACGTATTAGAAATAAAAATACAGCCTTCAGAAAGTTCAAGTCATGATGTTGACCAGAAAAGTAAATAAGAAAGCGAACTCTGGCAAGTCAAATGAAAAGTTCTAGGTTCTGCCAGAAGGTCTCTGAGCAACATCATGCTAATACCAAAAAAAAAAATCCAAGTACATCAGAAGCAAGAAAGGTGCTCCAATCTGAAGATCCAACAAATTATGATGAAGTAAAAGAAATATTTTATGATGAAGCTGTCAGTAGAAAGTTAGATGACTTATGTGCATTCCTGTTTACTGTGGAGGAGTCCAAAGAGGTTCCTGTGCCAGAAATTCTCTTTATGGGGAACAAGACTCATTGGAAGATCTGTCTCTGCTTGAAGTGTCAGCAAATAAGTTTTTAGACCAAAGTGATAAATATAGTTGCAGAATGCCAGGACCAGATGGTGCTTGCCCAAGGGGTCCAAAGGAAACTCAGGCCTGAAATGACTGAATTATTAATTATGCTATGTAGCTTCTCACTTAATACCTTGAAGCCAGAGAAACAGAAGATGACTTGCATAGTGGCAGTTCTTAAAGATAGTTTAGCAAGGTATCACAGAGTTCAATGCCTTGGAAAAAAAAAAAACCAGTAGGTAGATGGACTAATAACTAACAGTGGGGAAGAAGTCAGTGTGGCTTTTGAATGTCTTGACAAGCATAGAGATGGGAAGTTTGGGACAAGGGAAGAATAGAGATCTGTGTTATATCTATACCACTCTTCAGTGTACCCTTAAATGATCTAGAGACAAAGGTGTTGAGTGGTAAGGGAAGACAAGAACTGACTACAAAAAATTGCAGCTTATCTGTCTGACACTGCATTGCAGGTAGTAGTAAAATATCAAATGAAATTTGTTCCAGGTAAATATAGAGTTGAGGGAAGACCAACTTTGTTCATGCACTGATGGGATGAAAGTTCATTATTGTCACTTAAGAGGAAGAGCTCGTTGTAATGATGTGAAAGTGTGAGTTTAATATTCAGCAATGATGATATGAGCACGTGTGAGGGGCTTTGGGGAGAGGAATTAAAAAAACAGAGTTGCATCATGGATCTTAGTTACTAGCACACCAATTACTGTGGTTTTGCACGAAGGAAGATGGACTTTGAGGTGCAGTTCAACTAGAAAATCAAAGAGGCTGAAAAGAATGATCAGGGATAAAGAATTAATTCCATGCAAGGGATACTTAAAAAGATCTGAACCCTTCAGCCTGGCAAGGACATGACTGAGCACAATCTGGCCTAGATTAGAACCAATGGTGCCTCTTGTGCAGCCTGTACAGAGTCTGCAGAATGCAACACCACAAAGTGCTTTGCATGACAGAGATTTACATGGCTTCAGAATCAAACATCGACATTGCAGAGGAACAGGCTATCCCAAGCTGGAAACTGAGAAAATACACTTGCAGAGGTATCAATGTGTTTGCTCCTTTTACTCTGAGTCATCTGAGATACCTGCATGTATCAGGCAGGGTGTTGGACTCGGGTAGGTGTTTGATCTGAAACAGGGCAGTCTAAACAGCTGTCTTGTGGTGCTGGAAGGAACACAAGTGAGAGTATCGACTATAGGTAAAAAAGATGGCTGTTGGGAGGAGTTAATATTAGTTTCTCCTGTTTATATGTTTTTCTGTTGCCAGCTGTGGGGCAGCAGTGGGTGCCCAAGGACAGAGCCATCTCACTCAAGCAGCATGTGGGTACCACACGTCCCATTTGCCATGCTGGAGCTCTCTAGGAAGAGAGGATACCCAGAACAAAACTGGCACAAATGCAAAGCATTTTGCAGCTTGCACACGAGTGGAAATCCACAGATCTACTATAATTACCTCAATATTAAGCCCTAATCTCATTTTGTGCAGAGTAATCTTGGGACTTGGTATTGCATAAGGTAAGCGCTCTCGTAAGTCATCATACTTAAAGATAACAAAGATCTAGTCAGTAGGGGCAAAGTAGCAAGAATGTTAAGTGAGGGTGGAAGGACAGCAATGGCAGCCACACATCTTGGGGGCAAAATACTGCTTTCTGTCTGCATAGTCCCAGCTTTGCCTTCAGCCTTGGAGAGAGACTTGTCATGCTAGAATAGAGCAAGGGAGAAATGCTGGAATTAGTCTTCTTTCCTGGGTTCTGAAATGGTTTACTAATTATGTGAAAATACAGAGGTGAGCACCATTGGGATGAACTTTGCAGATAGTTGAGGAAAAAACCCAACTTGGAGTAGACCAGGAGGACCTTGCTAAGTTTGTTTGCAAAACAGGGTGCACTGTGACAATGTTAAGACAATTTTGCTTGCATGTATTGCTGACTTAGTTTCTAACAATTTTGGCTTAAACAGGCTGGCTTAAAAGATGTTTCAGGAACCTCCTTTTGTGATATTTTTCCCCAATCAAGTATTGAAAGCAAATTAAATAACCTCACTTGGAAAGGAAATGAAGACATCTGTTTTGTTTGCACTGAAAACAATGCAAGAAAGCCCTACAGATGGAATAGTAGAGAAGAAACTGAAAGTAGAAAACACAACACAGAAGCTCAAATAATGGAAAATAACAGAGAGAAAAAGGGAGCTCAGAGAGAAACCTATGACTGAGAAATTATGGATCTAAAAAGTTGAACTGTGGTAGCAGCAGCAAAATTTCACCATGTGACCTGCTAGGAGGCCTGCCTGCCTGCCTTTGCTTGTAACCTGGGTCATTCTGTGTGCTTTTGTCCTGGTTTTAAAATCTGAATGCTCAGGCCCCAGCTTTTTCAGGCACTGCTTAGGATTTTAGCAAAGTGTCTGTAGGTGTTTTCTTCCTTGGTTACATCTCTCCCAGAATGTCCTTTTTCCAGTTCTGCCGTAGTTGTTCACATGGATGCTGTTCTGTAGTTTAATTACCTGTGCTGTCCTGCTCTGAGTCATTTCTCATTCCTTTACAGCCTTTTGACTGCAACTAGAAGTTGCAGGTGTGCTTGTGGATCAGCTTAGTGATTTCTTTGTTCATTTTTTTCCTAGTTCTTAATTCTGATTTTTTAAATGTTTTTTTTTTCTTAGCTCTTCGGAATGCTGAGCTTCTATTTTAAAGAGATTAACTGTGTAACCCGAAAATACCTCCCTTAATAGAAGCAATCAGGTCCCTGTCTGTCATTTCTTAAAGGATCTTAAATCTGATTTTTTTACCCATATATTATTTCACATTTATCTATTTCAAGTTGTATTGCCTAGGCAGAGAGTCTGTTAAGGTTCTGAAATTCATCATGGTAAGACTTGCCTTTATTACCTGAACATCTTGTCATCATCAGTAAATTTGCATTGCTATTTTCCATGCCTTTTCAGGTCATTTAGGACTGTTGAGCTGTTTGCATTCCACTCTGGTGGTCCTCTGACAGCTGAGCATTAGTTTTCTGTCTAGTTTTCTGTCTTTCAGTAGTTACTTATCCATACACAGGGAGCTCCCCTATAATCAGGTAGTTTGCTTATCTCTAAATTTTTAAAAAGGTTGAATGGTATTGCATGCCTTATCTGACCAGGTTTGGTAACTGACACCTCTGTTTTGAGATTTAACTCATCTCTGAAGATCTCTGGCCTGAGAATTTAGGAGGTATATATATGTTTTTTTCCAGAAAGCTCTTTACGTACTGCAGCAGTTTAAAGAATTTGAAAGAATGCTAATATGCAGTAATAAAAAAAAGAAGTAGGACAACCTTAATTATTATAATCCCATCAGACTAAGACATCAATCCCAGATACAATAATGGAATAAGTAACAAAGTGTTCAGGAAAGAATTAAGGCAGTGTAGCTCAGCCTGGGCTGGAGGAAATCGAAACAGTGTTAATTGTTTCAGTTTGGTTTCTTAAGTACAGGTGTTCATCTTGGCCTTAGCAAGATGAACAGCACTTGACAGTAATTTTTTGCACATCTTTTTCAGTGAGAAGCTAAGCTAGCCCAGTGTAAAATCAGTACAGTTCATATTAAATTTAACAGAAAGAGGACATCGTTAAAAGGCAGGTGGAGAGTCAAGTGAATCTGCACCTAGTGAGAACACGGGGTTGGCTCTTGGGCTGTATTTCTTATCAGTCACGTAGCAGAAACAAAATGCCAGTATGAAGAAGTTTACAGGGGCCAAATAAATGAGGAAGTGTCAAATAAAACTTCACTGATAATGCAGGAAATGTAACTAAGTGCTGGAGCAAGACACGTGGCAGACATTCTCTGCTACTGCCCATTTTTAAAGTCAAGATAGTCTGCCCCTGAGTTAATGCAGGGAGTGAGAGGTGTGCTGGGCATAGCCAAGCTGTAGCTTGTTTGCACTTGAAACGCAGCTTGGGGTGTGGTTCTCTGATAGGGCATGAGTGGATATAACAGCACACCCCTGTTGAAACGGGGGTGTCCCTCAGGGCTTTGGCTTTTGGAGCTTGTGTTGCAGCAGCCCTAGTGCCTTGACTGAGGGACAGGGTGGGATGGGAAGGTTCACAGTGCTATGCTGCTCGGCTTCAGAGGGTCCTCCTGGCTGAAGGACTTCACAATGACAACTCTACCACTTAATTACTCCTTATAGTAGGAGCAACCAGCTGACAGATCAGCCAATTGCTACTGTCAAAGGTGTGAAGGTATTAAAAATCCCACACCCAAGTCTGTGCTAGGATGTTTCCGTCTGGAAGGTCTATCACGTGAGCAGCAGAAAGAGGATGAGTGAGGTAAAGGTAAACTGTTGGCTCTCTTTCCATTTTGGAGTTAGGAGGCAGTAAAAGAAACTAATAGGGATAATTTAGAATTCGAAGGAAGTGGCCTTCCACACAATATGTAATTAAGCTGTGGGATCTCCCTCTGACAGGATGTTGTGAGTTCTGGAAGTTTACATGGGTTCAAAGGGAGTCCAGACAAGCTCATGGAAGAGAAATCTATTTGAGGTTACCAAATTCCTGGGAACCATATCTGACCTAAGAAGAGACTGGAGAGCATGTTGGGGGAAGCATCTCATTCCTTTTCCCTCTTCTGCAGGAATCCAGTCCTAAGGTCATCCTGAATGACAGGTGCTGGGTGGATAGACCTAGGTCCAAAGCCAATGTACCCAATTTTATATATGTGTAGAACTGTGCTGAAGGATGATCTGCGACTCTTGAAATGTAGGAAATGTAAGTTTGGCTGCAGGGACAGGTTGGTTCCCTGGTCAGTGTCCATGCTGAAGGTGCTTGTGGGATGCAGTGCTGGGTGTAGAGGGTTGCACAGGTCATGGCTTAGGTCTTTTAACAAAAGGTAGTATTATGTTTTTCTGGGGGTGTTTGATTGTGCTGAGGCTTTGTTCCTGTGAAGCACAGGTGGGTGGGCTCTACAGGGAAGGAGAACAAAGAAAAAGCTTTGCTCTTTTCCATGGTGGTGAGAGAACATTTATCAGAATCCAAAGCAATTTTCTTCTCTGAGAGTTCAGATGAATTGTATGTTATCATACAGGATTAATCCTGAAGAGGAAAGCAAGGGCAAAGGCTGTAATTTGATAGGATGAATCCAGCTTTGAGACTTCACATGATATCTCAGATTAGACATACTGTGTCCTCATGACACACAACATGGATCTACTACTGGCTACCGATTCAGGTTTCCTCAAAAACTTTGGATGTGGTATCTCCTGCCTTGTTGCAGGCATCATAGAGGCAGTATAAACAACGTGCTGTGCTTAATTGAAATGCATCGTGTGCCCATGCCTATTTAACACCAATTTTATGCTTTTGGATAACTCTTAATGACGGTAAAAATTCATCAGTCATTAAGTGTTTGCCAGGGCTGGCACTGAACCAATGCTGTTAAGACCTAATGCAGATAAGCTGACTCTGCTCCCTGTTCTGGTGATGTGGTACAAAGAGGCTTGAGCTGGTTATTTGTGGAGTTAGCTGAGACCTGGTGAGGTTTATTAGCTGGGGTGGTAACACAGCTATCCTTCTTCCAATTTAAAGCTTGCTCTGGAAATGCACAGCCATGTTTGCAAAGCACTTTTCCCAAACTAGTAAAACTTGCCAGACTTGAGCATGGTTAACACAGCCTGAGTAAATTACTAGCAGAAAACTGAATGCTCTCCTTGCCCTGTCTGAGGACCTTTCTGAAGAAACTATGTCCAGTATATTAAATCCTGTTGGATTCTATGCTGACCTTCTGTGTCAATTTTTCAATTGTACTTCAGTTTTATAATAATAGAACACTAATGTTTCTCTCTGGAGTACATTTAATATTCAATGTCATTAGCTTGCCCTATGCTCTGCCAGGCCCAGGACTCTTTTCAAATGTTAAATTTCATGTGTAACCCTCCAGAAAAACCCCAGCAGATATCTTTTCCTTACCAACTGCTCCCACATAGTACCATAGTTGGAAATAGGTTTGTTTTGCAGTACTGTCAAACTGCTTTGTATGCTGTAAGGAATATAAATATAGTTGTTTCCCAAAGGCCTTGGTAGCAATGCTTTAAATAAAGTGGCTTATCAGTTTACCAGTGCAAGTATCCACAGGAAGACTTGCAGAGGGTTAAGTAAATTTTGTCTGGCTTTACTTTCAGTGCAGCTGCACTGATGAGTTCTTTTCTGGATGTCCGCAATCGATACATGGTCACTTGGTGCATCTTCTGGTGCATGCAGTTCTTCCAGGATTTTAATGAACCCTGAAGCAGAAGCATGGGTTGTATCTAACTCCATTATGTGATTGAATCACCTTTTTTTTACATTTTACAATTTTTTTCTTACTCTTACTGCAGTCCAAAGGTTCTTTGCTATCTAATTTGCAGCTTCTGTGAGAGGTGAATTTGGGTCACAATTTACTTCACAACTATTGCTATTTAAGAGCATGGCCACCCTGTATGTGCTATGTGGGGGAAAAATAGCATGATAGTACACATAGGCTTGGGTGTGCTGAAAGGAGGTGATGTAAAGTAGCATGAATAGCATTTCAACAGCAAACTGCAGTGCTTCTGACATCTGTTCATACATGCATTCTCTAATGAAAAATGTAGTGGGGAAAAATACAAAATGTACAGTTGCCGATATTTTCTATTGGGACTTCAACAGTGAGGAAAGTTGAAACACTTTCCTGCTGTTGGCAGTTAAACAACTGGGAAATGTGGGGATCCTGGATTCTGCTGCAGAGGGCAGGTTTGAGTGGTTACATCTTCCTGCTACCCTCTTCCTGGCCCCATTCTATGCTTATAGTCTTTGGACCATTTTGCCTAACCAGATGCTCTGTATTCCATCTCAGTTTCTTCACTGTCTGTCTACAGTTGCTCTAAAAACAACCTATTTGCTTTTGAGCTGATCTGCTTTCTGCGCCAAGCTAGTTTGGTAGTTCTTGGATCTGAGGCCAGACCTTCCTAAACAGCTAGAAGAAAATCATGGGAAATGCCTGCTCATTCCTGTCTTTTTCATCACTGGAGTCTTTGGGGAAACTCATTCCTCCTTCCTCTTCAGCTCGAACAAAACCGAGGACGTGGAAGAGTAGATTCAGGTTCTGGTGCTGAGGCAGTTCTCCCCTGTGGTAGGTAGAGGGCAGGGCTTGACTGGCCAGGGTCGGGGAACACTTGAGTAGGATTTAATCTTGTGGTCCTTTGTTCCTCCTGCTGGCCCAGGGCAGAGCTGACTAAATTAAGGGGCAAATGAAGCAAGTGAGAAGAGTGCCAGGCTATAATTCACTCAATAGCAAACTGTATTAAGTGCTGAGTGTGGAGGAGTGGGCAGCAAGATTTCAAAACTCCTGCTTTCCAACTTTTTGGTTTTAAGAATTTAAGATGAGGTGGAGAGAACTTACGGGATGCTTCCCTCTCAGCATCAGAAACAATATTAATGGTCCTGCTAAACTGCTTCTGCTGAGTACTTGCTAGCATGTGCAGTAATCCAGCTATTTTTTTGACAGAACTGCTTTATGCAGGGGATCTGCCAACATGATGTAGCAGGCAGTCTAAAGTAGGCAGTAGTTGATTGGGAATTGAAATTAAATCTACTCCGGGTACCTGTGTGGTAGTAAAGGACTGTTTCTTCCACATTACTACTTTCTCCAGGATGAGATCCAGAGCGAGACAGGCAAACATGGCATGTTTGTTACCAGCTTATCCAACTTCAGAATGTCACAACATGTCCACAGTCCTCACTTATGCTGTGTGGCCTTGGGTTTTGCAGTAGAGGAGGCACTGAAAATGTTGGTCCTTGGAAAAATAAGTAACATATTGAAGACACAAATTCTGTTGCAGTAAACAATAATACTTTGGAGGGGGAGTACATTTAAAACATGGGAAAAGATATTTTCTCCACTTCTCATTCTTCCAGAGTATTTGCTAGATTCTCTTAACAAGCAGGGCTTTATACTGCCTGAGTCTTGGAGCGTCACTGCACTTAGAAATAGCAGCCCCATGTAACAAGGATATTAGTGTGGCAACTCTCGGCAAACAGGAGCTCCTTGTGTTGTAACCTCCTGTGATGTTAGTGGAATTGAGTAAACGATGTCTAAAGCTCTTGTAATACCTGCAAAAGGCACTGGCCTAAGCTGAGGAAATGTCATAATTGAGTCTCTTCCATTCAGATGAGTCACTTGAGTCATGTTGTGAGAGTTTCCACTTTGAATCTAGCAGCCTAGCTGGTTTTAAGAATCCTATAAATGCAAAGGTGGGAGGAGTGGTTCATTTAAGAGTAGGGGAAATTGCAAATCTGTCATCGCGCTGCAGAAGGCAGCACAGATTCCCTTAGAATATGACTGCAGCCATTCTGCTACTCTGACTGGTATACAATATTTCTTCCTCAGTGTTCCATGTGCATTGTCAGTGATGCTGTTCCAGCAGCTTACTGGATTTATTGGTCTCTCCTTGCTCTATGCATTGTGTAAAAGGGTGAATGCGTAGCACTTGTGTTCAGGTGATGTGAGGTAGTAGTAGCTTTGATTTGATTTATTTGTAATTCCCTCTTAGGTACTTCATATAGATTTTAGGGGTTTTTAACCTCTACATGTAGCCACATTCACTGATGACAGGCTGCATTGCAGCAAATACTAACTTGCATGTAATGTCAGTAATGCACATCTTTGCTGAAACTTTTTATGCCAGCAAAGTGCTTTTTGATTCCCTTGTACTGCTGGTCCAAATTTGATGTATTTCCAGGCTTCAGAATACTTGATTAAGATAACCACAGCATGTCAAAATGCAGCAAAAAGACATGACTGGTGTGGTTGCTGTTGATGTCCTTGTGATCTGCATCACCGTGATGTAGCTCCATTATAAGCAATTGATTTTTTTTTTTCTTTAATGTACTACAGAGATGTCACTTTTCTGAGTATTTGCCAGACAATCCCTACAACTACTGACTGGATAGGCGTGTATTTATTTTATCTAAAATTAATTAGCTGAAAGATGCTCCGAATTAGGAAATTATTATCATAAATATGCTAATACTGCATAGATTATGAGATCCTGGCATTCCCAGTTATCTGCTAAAATTTCAAGACCAAATATGGGGGATTGGGACATTGTAGCACCACTAAAACAATTTCCATGCATGTGAAAGACTTCAGTGATACAGTCAAGATGCATCTGTCATGAGAAGAAAACTGGGTGTGGGCCCAACAGTAGTGTTTCGCCTTAACCTCCACAGGTTGAACAGAAATGAAGAGTATTGTTCTGGCAGCAAGTAGAGGTTTAGCCTCACCAGAAGAGAAGAAACTTCAAGACTACAAATCCATAAAGTTTGTAACCACTAATGTCAGGAAGAAACAAGCAGTTGCGATGTTTGGTGACTACCTTCCAAGGTGGATAGAGGGGTTTACCCACAAACCTGACATCCTGAAGCATCTATGCCTACCCAGCATTTGTAATCTAAACTGTTTCTGAAAATTTGTTGAGGTACATAAACCAGCCTGAGCCTGCGCTGCATGCCCAGGGGCATGCTTGAGGTAAACAAATCAAAAGCAACTCCTAAGGCTTTGGAGACAAGTGAAAGTTTCAGGCATATATGTGCTAATCTTTGCATCCCAAAGTGAATTTTATGCAGCATGTTTGTTCTGAGGACATTATGCAGACTGAATCCTGTAGTAAAGCTCTAGAAGATGAAGCTAAACTAAGAAAGGTGACAGTGTCACAGCTCACCAAGAAAGATAAGGTAGTGGAGGAATTTTGCAAGCATCTGTCAGGGTCCTCTAGAAGTTGGTTATGAGGGAATTTTAATTACCTAGATACTCAGTGTACTAGACAGAAGGGACTGTTCAGAAGGTTTTAGATGTTTTGGTGACCATCCTGCACATGAAAGATGGTGTGCAGGGGAGAGTCTCTTGAGGTGGAACTTAAGCAGTGGGAAGGAAGTGGTTGAGCATACACTGCTGATGAAGGGCACCTTGACTGACAGAGTTGTCTTCCTGTTTGGGTCCAAATAACACCAGATTTCAGGAAAGATTCACGCAGAGAAAGTTTTGTGATAAGCTTTTCTAAGGGGAAAAAAGATACCAAGGAGATAAAATAAAGCTCCTGAAATAATGTCTTCTATAGAAATGATTTTTTCAAGGTGGTTGTTTGGGTTTTTTTTCTAGGGAAGCATTTACAGAAAGCACCTACATAAATTCTTATTTTTTTTTTTCAACAGAATTGCAGGGCTTTTTTAGACTTTAGGCATAAGTATGTATAAACCTAAAGCATAAAATACGATTCAGCTGGCAAGGAACACCTAAAGGAAAAAAAAAAACACATGAGTGACAGAAGTATTTAAAGGAAGAGTTGATCTGATAATCCACAGAAAAAGACAGTTATCCATAGGTGATGCTGAAAAGGTCACCTACCCTAGGTGCTATTGCAGGTGACACAAGTGATGGAGGGCCAGAGCCCCTACCACTAGCACAGGAGGGAGGACACTGCAGAAGGACAGGTTATCCCATTTCATCATCCACCTACTTCAGCGTCGTTTCATCAGTGACCTAGATAATTATCTGGGCATCGTGATTATTAAACTTGCATCTGAGAAAGACTATTAAGCTGGAGAGGGAGAGAACTAGAACTTGAAGGTAGAGTGAAACATAGAAGAAGAATAAATAGAAGCGTGACAGTAGAATATTCAGCTTTGTGAACCAGGAGCAACTTACTATGTAGCAGTCCTAATGAAAAAAGATCTGGGAGTTGTCCTGAGCTAAAAGCTGAATGCATCAACAGTGTTGTCTTCGGGGTGGGGATGGCGGGGGGGAGGGAGTGACATCATACACTTCCACTATGGTGCTTAAGCGGCAATATATCTTGATAGATCAATACAATAATCCTTAATGTTAGTAAAGCCCTAGGTGAAATACTGAATTCAGCTTTTGGGCTCCATCCCTTGATAAATTTGTGCCAACTGGACTGTGCCCAGAAGGGAGCAACAGGAGAGTCTAGGAAATATGTTTTATAGACAAAGCTTGAATGAGCTGGAATTGTTTTGCCTGAAGAGAAGACTAAATGAGCTAAATGTATTCTCAACTGCACTAGAGAAAGGGAATGAGCTATTCTTGTATGCCCATGACAAATAGGATAAACAGTATTTGGCTTACATTACATCAAAGAAGATTGAGGATGCATACTGGGGGAAGTTTTCTCAGTAAGTGTGGAACACGGGTAGACAGCTTCAGAAGTTTTGTAGAACACAGCATTACGATTTTGAAGGGCAGATTAGACAAAGCTCACATTAGAACTTTTAAGTTGTTGATCTTGACTTGGTACAGGAGACAGATGACTTCTAGTTCTGTAGAAATCAAGTATTACTATTGCTAGACAGTATTCAAAACCATCTAAAACCACTGAAAGGAAAGCTTTTTAAAGCTTGGATCATTTTAAACCTTCTACAAATGTTAAAAATAACCCCAAATCCCTAAGATAAATAACTTGAATATGAGTACATATATATTCACAAGATGAAAGAAGCACATTTTAGATATAGGTTTGGATTACTTGAGCAGCTGCATCTGACTAAGCCGTGTTCTACAAGTCCTTGAGCTCTTGCTGCTGTCTTCCTGTTTGCCTCTGGAGCAGAAGTACAGAATCTCTGTAATATCCACTGCTTCTTCACTAACTAATAGTATTCAAGGTTGCATCTTGATGGTTAGTTGACCTTTCTATTGAATTTCATAAGGCAAGAGAAGAAATTGAAAAAAATCTCATGTTTTTCATACATCCTTTAATTCTCTGGTCTGCTGCTTTAAGCCCTCCTCCCCGGCAACCCTAGTTATCCTCATAGAGCTTTGTACTGGGACTGTCATGGCAAATGCCAACTCAGAAGAGTGCTCCCTCTGTGGTATTTTGGTCATGCATTATGATGACATTCTGCTTGCTCCATTTCCAGGAAGTTTTATGAGATAACTAAGGTGCTTCTCCTGGACTGCCTTTATGTTATGGAGAAGAAAGCAGTCAAGCATCTGTCCTCCTTCCAGTTCCTTGTAGTCAGGTCACTCTCTAAATCTCTGGTTTATTCCTGCCATGGTCACACATAATTGCCTGGGGAAAAGAGTGCAGGCACATATATAGTGCTTTCCAAAGTACTCACTCAGCTTCCAACTACTTCTGTGGTGGAGGTTTTCTAACACAGATTTGATTTCTGCATTCTTTAACTCACATGAGGCTTCTGCCCTGTACTAGTCCAGTCCTCTTTAGGCCTGTATAAATTTCTTGTGTCCATAACATCCTCTTGTTGGAGTTCCCAATCCTGTTGCTTTCTGGTGGGCTTGAACCCTTTTCTACTGTCTTTGTATCATCCCCCTCACATTCGTTTTTGGAAAGTGATGAAGAGTTAATCTGTATCTATACTATTTAGGCCACATATGACCTTGTAGAAATTTGCCAAATCCGACACAATCATCTCCTTCAGTCCCATCTTGACTCCAGGCCTTTGTTAAACCTTCTCAAGCTTTTATACTACCTTTTTGAGGCCTAAGTTTCCTGTGAACAAGACATGGATTTCTGTGGTCCCTGTACAAATCAGTACATTGAACAGCAGTGATCCATGTGGAACACTGGAGTGGTGTCACCCTCTGTGTCCCCACTTTACTTAATGTAAGCTGATACCAACCTACACTAACCTGGTAAAGGCAATGAAAGCAGATTAAGGAGTAGGGTGTGTCCTTCCAAAATCCTTTGTAGTGTGGTGGTTGTAATTCGAGGAACAGACTGGTTACTGCGAGATCCTTCTATTGGGGCTCTGGTGGCAGGAGATGCTCCTCAGTCCAGCTGACTGGCACTTGGTAGTTAAAACAACTGAGTGTGACAAATGTTACTTGAATTGAAGCTTATCTTTTTTAATTACATCAAAGATGGTTTTCGGAAGGTGCTCTTGTACAGTGCTGTTTCTTCACTTGCTGTCTCAACCTTTACAATAGGTCAAGAAATGCTAAATCCACCCAGTGGTTCACCAGTGCCTTGACAAACACTGGGAAACATTTTTCTCAGAAGGATGGGAATTTGAACTCGTGTGATTTCAAATACCTGTGTCTCTAATGCACATGTAGACCCAATCTAAAAGTCCTTATTGATTGAAACCTTAGTGCTTGTTAATTATTATCACCTCAATTAAAAGCTGTGGCAGAAGAGTTAATAAGCCATTGTTTTGTTTTTCAGCTATGGCAGCCATTCGAAAAAAGCTGGTTATAGTGGGTGATGGTGCCTGTGGGAAGACCTGTCTGCTGATTGTATTTAGCAAAGACCAGTTCCCTGAAGTGTATGTTCCCACCGTCTTCGAAAATTATGTAGCAGATATTGAAGTGGATGGAAAGCAGGTACGTGTAAGCTTCTCAAACAGCCCGAGAGAGCTTGCCTTTATTCACAGCAGTGCGGAGATCTCTGCAAATCTTTAGTGAGTGGTTAGTGCACATGCTTGCTGCTTATGTTGTAAATATATTTTTAAATATCAAGTATGTTCCTGTGTTAAAAACACTGACCTTGTTAGAACCCGCTTACGTCCAATGTCTTTTTCCCAACCTTATGCAAGATGAGATTCTAAAAACCGTACAGTTATTCCAAGTGGAATGTTACAGTAGATGGGAGGAGATGGAGCACTTCAAAGATATGCCTGTGTGCTGAGGACACAGAACAATTAGCCTTTGGAAACATGTAGTGGAGTCCCTGGTTTGATAGGGACCTGGTATTGTGATTAACAAAGACTAGTTCCTGAAGGGAGTCTTTTCTTCTTACCCACTCCTGGCAGTGTATATGATCCTCTCTAGAACAGACAACTGACAGACTTCAAAGGAGTTTAATTTTTGTAGTGTACATCAGCATCATCTGTCCTACTTGTCTGAAAAAATGCAGTTCTTAGCTGACAAGTGTATCCACAACTCAGCTTCCTTTTCAGCTTATAAATGAGTCATTAAAATGTTTCATTTTAGTTCTAAATGTTTTGAAAATCAGATCTCAGACTGTGACCTCTGAGTCCTTTTGCCAAACAAAGTCCCAGATGCCTGCTTTGCTCCAAGAGGCAGTTTTCAGAAGGCTCTGTCTGAACATCAGCCAGACTGCCTTCTGCGTTTGTCGCGCAAGGTAGTGTGCGATGTGCAAAAGTGTCACTTTTCAGGATACTCCAGAACACAATGCAGGAGCTTTGCACCTTGAAAGCTCAACTGTTTTCAAACCCTTTTATGCAGCCATGATGCCTCCATTTTGTTACCATGACCATACAGAGCTTACCTCAGTGCCATGGATCCTCATGTGAAGCATATTCATGATATTAACTTTGATGAACTTCCTTGCTTCACCTCTTGTTGTGACATCTGACCTTGTTCTGAGTACAGCCAGAACATCTTTCAGTTGGTTCTAGTTCAGATGCAGTGACAGATTAATTTAAACTATCTCAGTTTCAGTCTTGATTTGAGCAAAAACCTTCTGATTTAATTTTGGGCTTTTTTAAACTTGATTTCTTTCTGTTACAGGCATGGATTATGGGTGGTTTTAGTCATGATAGCTACATGAGTCTAAAAAGAGCTTCTCTCTCCTGTGATATGAACAACTTAAAAAAAGAAATGCTTCTAGACTAATATTAGAACATGTTTTTCACCCAAGTGACAGTTTCTGCAGTTTCCATATTGTATCTTAGACCTAAGAACTATTGTTTGAAGTATGTAGGATATCTGTTTCTCTCTCATCATCTGGTCAGACTTCTTCATTCCCTTCTGCCTGGGTCTCTGCATCTCTAAATGGCTGAACAGGGAATCACGTCCTATCAGCTATATCCATCCAGCTAGTATCTAAATAAAAACTGGATGAGCTTCTTGACTGTGCATTTTCTGTTATGGAAATGTCAACTGATTTTTGTTTAAACTAGACATCATGTTTTATCCAAGCACTTTGTCTTCAGGAAGCCTGATTACAAAAGCTTGTAGGAAAGCAGTGCTTCAAACTGTTCTGTGTGACAGACACTTAGCTCCATTTTCCTAGGAAAGTGTTACCAGAAATGTTCATTAGCCATGTGAAAAAAAAATGCTGATGGTATGAGATGCATTCTTTAGACAGAGCAAAGGGGCTGATTCCATTGTCTTAGGAGGGAACCTTCAACAGGCATCTCTGTTAAAAAAAAGGAAAAAGAAAAAAGAATATTTGCCACAAAATTTGCATTTGTAAATGCAGAGGCAACTCTGAGAGAGTGACTGTGACTGAAATACAGAAGGCTTTTTTTTCATATGTGTGTGCAACTAAGGGTTTGTATCTTCACAGTTTAACCCAAAAAGTGGCATTGTATGCTCAAGCTCACATTTGAGTTCCAGTTCTGCTTGTCTGTCTTTATCTGAGCTGCTGTAGACTTCTTTCCCATAATTTTTGAACACAAGAGTTTAACCAAGAAGGAACTTACTCCATTGTGAAGGCAGATGCATAAGAGAATTGTAAGCAGGAGTATACCTTAAGAGCTTGATTCTAGTTTTTAAATTTCCTAGTTTAAACAAGTGCCTGTTCCTTCTGCAGTTTTATACAATCCTATTGGGATGATTTCCCTTATCTTCACCATAAATAGAAATACTGCGAACATTACCTACTTAACTCAGTTCTTACTATCAAGAAAACACAAATCAGGTTTATTTCAAAGCAAAATGCAAGTGTAAATTCCTGCAGTGATGGAGTTTTAATGAACTTGTGCACAAATAAGTACAATTATGACAGGTCTCAATTGTGAACGAGTTGAAAATGTGCATAATCCTAAAAAGCTTATAGTTAGAGAGACCACTTCCACTGAAATCTGGAATGCCTGTCAGAGATTCCCAGTCCTTTGGAGCAAATTCTCTTTGATTCTTCTGTCTCTTGTTTTTCTGCTGATATCTCTTATGTCCTTTCAGAGGATCAACACTGGTCATGGATATAAACCAGCGTCTAATCCTTTGCAGTGATGTTGACCAGAATGTTTAGTCCGTTTCTGAATTGAAACTTCCCTGGTGATCTGGTTAACTGCCTTTATTTTTCTTCTGCAGGTGGAGTTGGCTTTGTGGGATACAGCAGGGCAAGAAGACTATGATCGACTTAGACCGCTTTCTTATCCAGATACTGATGTTATACTTATGTGTTTTTCAATTGATAGTCCTGATAGTTTAGGTAAGTAGATCACTAAGTGATTCAGAACCCCTTCTCTGTGTCACTGCACTACTCTTGGAAGTCATGCTGTAGAATATTTTCATGTGCTGCAGAGGTTGCAAACGTTCCTAGTTTCCAAATTCATACTGATTTCTATCTCTAGTTTTCAGACATTAGGATCTTAAAGGAACCTGTATTCTTCAACCATGCCGAGTGGTGTTTTGGAAGCGACAGCACCAGGCTGTGTTTACCCATGGTTCTGCTGCATAATTCAAGCACCATTTGGCAGGGAGGCAGCTCCCTGGCCTAGATCAGCACCCCCGGCCCAGGAATGTTGTCTGTTGGGTCAGGGCAGCATACTGTGTGCTTGTCCCTTGGGAAGTACTGCTTTGGTGACCCCAAGCAGGCAGGAAGGCTATGGCTGCACTCTCCTGTGTCTCGCAGCCCTGTGAATGCATGGTGTCCAATGAGTGGTTTGGCCCAATGAAGGCTGAGTTTCTTTTTTCTTCTTTTTTTCTCTTCTTGAAAATGTTACATTATACACTCAAGACCATACTATATCCAGTGAAACAGAATCACTTCCTTTCTCTATAAATGAAAAATACTTCTTTTTGTGTTTATCCCTTCCACTGCCCCCACTCCCTCCTTTTAGTCAAGAGAGATCAGCTTGAAACACTCTGAGTTATTAATTCCAAATAGCCTGAGGTTTTTTGCTGTCTGCTTGGTGGGTGAAAAACATGAGCTAGAACTATGCTGGATGGGGGCTTGAACTGAAAGGGGGAGTGGCTCTCCTACTGGTGGAAATGATCAGAAGCTGGAGGCTTTTACTGTTGTCAATCACTAGGAAGCAGACTACATGTGTTTGTAATGCAGAAAAGAGAAGAAAAGAGTTGCTTGGTTTATCATTTCAGAGCTCAGAAAACATACCTTGCAAAAATGTGTGTATTAGATGGGCATCTCTTCTGTGTGGAGTCCAAGACTAAAACTTCTAATTGATTTATAAATCTGATGCATAGATAGCTGTGTATTTGATCTTACAAAGACATCTTTGTTGAGGGTAAGGAGCAGAAGATAGAGATGCTTTTAATTCAGTGTCTCTGCAACTTGTCTTTCTGTCCCTTTATAATGACTCCACCCAGTGTAGTCTCCTAAACAAATACATCATAGTGACACTTCCTTAACCAAGTGAAACTGTAACATTGCGCAGTTCTTCTCTAATTCTCATTGCTGGGATTTGTTCTCTATTGTGTGAATGCACACAATATTAAAGTAGATCTCTATGCACATCAG
Source organism: Ramphastos sulfuratus (assembly GCA_013399055.1). Lineage (NCBI taxonomy): Eukaryota > Metazoa > Chordata > Aves > Piciformes > Ramphastidae > Ramphastos > Ramphastos sulfuratus. The sequence goes on from WBNM01026144.1 coordinate 61,218, forward strand.
TTCTGAGTTGTGTGTGTGTAAGACCAGCTGCACTCTGATGAGCCTCCTGTACAGTGATTGACTAGTATTTTTTTGTAACTGGTCAAAATTATGTCCATGCATTTGGCAGCTCCTAGCCAGGAAATGTGAGAGGCTGCTCAGCTTTTTCTATTAATGACAGATGTCAAATTGTTTTAACTGGTGCTTGTACATGGGATACCAGTTCGCTCTGAAATTGATTAAACCACTGAATCATTTGGAGTTTTCTGCCAAGGTGATCACAATCACTGCAAGCTGTCCTTAAGCTTTTCTACTGCACCTCTGACTGGTGAATCCTGCCTCCCAGAGTTGAAGGTAGGAAGAAACAAGAGTGAGACAAAAAATCCAGGAAGCACAGAAATGCAGTTAATAGAAGGATTAGTCCTGAATGCAGGCATTATAATGGCTGAAAAAGTGCCATCCCTATCACAGTTCACAGAAACTTTGAGTAAATTCCTTCAAATGTTACAGCAGCATTGCAGTCTGGCTGGGATAACATTTAGTATCTCCTCAGTCTCTTTTCTCACCTTGTCTCTGAAGGGTAGCAGCTTTTGAATGGGCAGTTGGATATGAAAATGTCAGGATGGCACTGATTTTTCTAAAAAGACATCAGGGAAATCCTGATCTCTTTCTCTATCCCTTCCACCTGATCCTGCATTTAGAGACATCTTTTGCAGTCCTCACCTCTCTGCGAAACCATTTGAGGCTTAATGGCAGCAGTGTGGTGGTCATGCCTGGTATGAGCTACGTATGAGATTTGAGCTGGGCTCATTTCTACTGCACAGGCAGCTGGAGAGCTGATTAATTGTCCACCCTGGAAACAAGATGGGTTACTGAGCCCTAGAGGCAGGGAGAGAGTGGGTTAGTTAAGTCAAGTCTGATCTTCCTTCCTGCTTACCAGTATCAGGGCTTTTGTGTCCCTCAGAGCAGTGGAGCAAGCAGGGAACTGCCAGGCAGCTTTTCAGGTGTGCAGTGTTTAGAGGCCGACACCCCCTGAGCGCTCCAGGTGCAGTTGCAGAATTGCTGTTTTGGCTGTGGTTCAAAAACTGGCTTCAAAATACTTGTCTAAGTTGTTCTGTCAGCAAGAAAACAATGCCATAATAGTGAATGTCTGTTCAAAAGCTGAATGGAATTTCATTAAGATAAAAAGGGATTTTGTAGCCTGCAGGTATATCCAGGTGAATCTCAGATATCTGAGAGCTGAAATCAAAGCCAAGTATTTTGGGCTGCTCAGCACTTCCTACTATATAGCATTTATCAAGGTTTTACTTTTAAAAGCCCTAAAGTCTTCAGTTTGCAGATCTTTTTTTTTTTTAAAGTCACATAGGGAAATTGTGTTGGGAGAAAAAGTGTCTTGTATGTGAGTGCAAATTCATTTGCTGCAGATAGGGAGAAATGGCAAATCTGGAAATTACTTCCACAAAGTCTTTGTTTCTGTACCTCTAATTAGTGTATAGAACAACATTTCTGCTGCAGTTAATGGGAGAGTTCAGAGTGGTTGTTTGATGTTGCTTTTTTATAAGGAAGAAGTGATGTAAATACTTGTGTCAGGATTGTGCCCATCTTTAGCTTCTGGAGATAAATAAAATGTTTCTCTTAAAAATATTCCATTACACCACTTCAGAATTCTGCATGTTGTTCTTTGAAGTACCTTATGCTAGCTCTTGTCAAGTGGCTACTGAAAGATGTAGAGAAACTAACAGTTTAGATGTCCTTCATCTGTAAAATTGCCATAGACAGGCTCATCTTTCTTGGTGATACTATTCTAGTACAGTCATGCTTCTATTTTTTTTTTCCAGAAAACATCCCAGAGAAGTGGACCCCAGAAGTGAAGCATTTCTGCCCCAACGTGCCTATCATCTTGGTAGGAAACAAGAAGGACCTGAGGAATGACGAGCACACAAGACGAGAGCTGGCCAAAATGAAGCAGGCAGGTTCTTTTTCTGATAGTCTTGCGAGAAATGAAGAAAGTCTGCAATGATTGTACCAGAGCATTAAATGAGTATCCACAGCTTGCTGCCAGCTTCCTATAGGCTGCACAATGAAATGCAGAACGTACATATTACCTTTAATCGGGTGTTTCTTGTTTCACAAGACGTGGCACTTGGTGCCATGGTCTAGTCTTGAGGTCTGTGGTAGTGGGTTGGACTTGATGATCTTTGAGGTCTCTTCCAACCTTGTACTGTGATACTGTGTGATACATTTGGAGATCTCCCTTTTAGAAAAAAGGCATTCTTAACAGTGAAAATGGCTGTATTGAGTAACCAGCAGTCAATGGCTCTGCCTGCTGGAGACCCTGAGGTAGAAGGTAGAAAGGAATTAACTAGGGGAGACACACCAAGTGCACACTCTGTCGAGCTGTGCTTTATGTCTTGTGTTCAGGGTGTGAAAGGTAACAGTTTTATTGGTTGGTGGTTTGAGATGATGAGCACAGATGCTGTAGCTTGTTCCTGAGCCTATCACTAGGTTTCATTTTTAGGTTGGGTCTGAAACCTCCCTAGCTTGGGTATGTGACTGCAGATCGCCTGCTCTGTCCTGGAATTTTTGGCTCCTGTTACATAGCATTTGGGTTTATACAGAGACTGAGAGAGGGAAATAATTACTCTGGGGATTTATTCATAGGCTTTTGTAACAATTGTGGCAAAGGGTTGCATAAATGTTTTCTCAGAAATAAGCAATCATTTGCTCAGGTTTCAAAGGGTCTTGTAGCCTTCAAGTTCAGAGGTGTTAGAAAACTCTGTCCTCAAGCAGTAGCACAGCATGCAAGCATACCCTGTCTGTAATCCTAGCTGGGCTGCATGCTGCATCCTGTGAAAATAAGCAGATTGCATTTTAAATCTACATTTATCATTTAAAGGATCACTCTCAATGGAGCAATTAATTATTAACTAACTAATGAATTATGTGCACTTAATCCAAAAATTCCTTTGCCTTTGGGAAGCTGGGTAGGAGAAAGGAAGACTGGTGTGCGCCGGTATGGCTTTGGGTGGTTCTCATCTGTTGCCCTTTGCCCTTACAGGAGCCTGTGAAACCCGAAGAAGGAAGAGATATGGCAAACCGCATCGGTGCTTTTGGGTACATGGAGTGTTCGGCAAAGACCAAAGACGGTGTGAGGGAGGTTTTTGAAATGGCCACTAGAGCTGCTTTGCAAGCCCGGCGTGGCAAGAAAAAGTCCGGGTGCCTTCTCTTATAAAGTGTGGCCAGAGGAAGATGGCCAAAGCAGCACCCTGCACTTGAGTAATTTTGAAGTGCTGTTTATTAATCTTAGTGTATGATTACTGGCCTTTTTCATTATCTATAATTTACTTAAGAGATTTAAAAATCGAGTCATCTTGCTACCAGTATTTAGAAGCCAACCATGATTTTTATAACAATCTGCATCAAATTCATCTGTGCACCCAAGGTTAACCTCAACATTCCTCTAACAAACCTTTTCTGCACTCACAGGATATGCCAGGCGCTAATTGAAGACAATTCTCTATCTCCTTTTTTCTCTCTAGAAAGAGAAAAAGCTGTCAACAGAGGATTGGTCTGTAACTACTTTATAACTAACGTCCTATAATTGAGTACAACAGTTACATGGCTGTATGTGGAATCAAGTGTAGCTTCAGTGCTATCACATTTAGGAAGATCTGATTTTCATGGCTCAGTGGTGTAAAACATTAGTTTGAAAATGTGATCACTCTGAAATGACCAAGTCCCATTCAGCTAAGGAAAAGTGAGGGTTCTGTGGTTTCATGTTAGTTACCTTTTAGTTACTGTGTAATTAGTGCCAGTTTAAATGTATGTTACCAAAAATAAATCTATTTACCCCAGCTTAGATGTAGTATTTTTTGTATAATTGGATTTCCTAATACTGTTACTTGTAACCTCTGCGTTAAGGTGTTCTGGGTTTTTTAAGAAACTGTATTTGAAAATAAAGTCCGATGGAAAGCAGCTGATCCTCTTCCCATGTTCATTTGTAAGAGTCTGACCCATTTGAATGATTTGAGTGGTCTGCACACCCAGGAGGAGTTTTTTCCATGACGTGCCGTAGGGATGAGAAAAGACAGCCTGCTCACACTCAAAGCTTCTGAACTGTTCAGTTGCCTTAAGTTCATTGCTGGACCCAGTTTCAAAACTTAAAAAAAAAAAAAAAAAGAAAAAGAAACTTTTTGTGTAAGTTTGGTTACCATGTAGTGATCAGACTCCTAACCTGTGAACTTCTTGCTGTTCTGCAGCCAACTAAACTCTTTCTGTATTTTCATTTTTCCAACAACTAATAGAATAAAGGCAGTTTTCTAAGCTCCCTGTATCCTGGTGTCTGTATTCCTCACTCTGGGTTTTTGGCCCAGCACCTGACAGTCTCAATCAGAAATACCATTTTTTATACAGCTGTGGTAGGACTTGCTGAGCAGCTGTAAGGGCTTTAATACGTACTTTTGTTTAGCAGGAAGCGGTACCCATCCACTGTTTGCAGCAGTTTCTGAACGCTGCAGCAGAACAGAGGTGAAATCCTTTGCCCTGTCTGGTCCCTTCAGTGAGCAGCAGGACTTCCCAGGAGCTTCTTTTGATACTCAAACCAGAGGAGAGTATCAGCCGAGTTGAATTTCCTGGTGTTGAGCAAGGGAACAGAGGAGCAGGAGGAGGCTACGTAGGAGGGGAGAGTAGGAAGAAGGGAGGAGAAGACAGCAGCGTTGCTGTGGAAGCATGTGATGGTACATGGCGTGCTGCTCTGCGCTGTGGTGTACCCCATGTGCAGCACCGGCACACGTGCGAGACTGCGCTCAGCAGCACATTTGCTGTTAGCTTCTGAAGGCTGCCTTCAAGCTCTGCAACAAGAGCTGGGCTCAAGGTAGAGGCTGTGTTGCTGTGCCCGCACTGGAGAGCAGATTATGCTTCTGGCTGAGGATAGCAAACAGCAGCATGCATCCCCCACACCTGCACTGGTATTTACAGAGGTTGTTGGAGAGCTGAGGGCTTCTGCCTATGGGGCTGGGCAGTTGCTGCTGACAGTCCATGTAAGCGAACTGCCAGCTGCCTCTGAGTGATGGCCTCGGAAATGCCAATGCTTTTTTTTTAAAAAAAGATGCTCCTGATTCTTTGTCCTGCAACAAGGGAGGAACAGATGTGGCTGTGGGAGTGTCCCATATATCTGGTCCTTGTCCTCCCTCTGCAGCCATGGGCACCCTGGAGTGAAGCATCTGGCCAACCTGGTGGTGGCATCCACCCCACCCTTTCCTCCTTCCTCTCCTGGGTGCCTGTCGTCCACCCACGTGGGGTGATTGGGTTGAATAGAGCAGGAAGTTCACAGCTGGGGGGCTGCCTGGCAGGTTGTCATTCTCTGCCCTGTTAACAGGCTTTCTCACTCCTCTGCAGTTCTCTTTTTTTTTTTTTTTTTTTTTTTTTTTNGGCGGTTAGGGCGGTGGTTAGTTGTGCAAAACTGCAATTTTTTAGTCTTGCAGAGCCACTGGGTTGCAGTTCTCTCTTCAGCTGCTCTTTAAGGGGTTTGAGTAAGATCGTCCACTTCTCAGACCCAGCTTACGGGTTCCGTATCTGCTGATACACTTCCAGAAGTGATTAACTTGTTATCCTAACTTTAATCTAAACTCTTGTTAATTTACAGCACCGCTTTCCCATCTCCTCTGCTTTGTCCACCAGCTGGCATTAGATTTGCATCCCTGACCTGCTTTTCTCCAAGTTCAGATGTGTTGCTAAGTCAGTGTCTCCTATGTATGACCAGAAGCTCCACCTCCTTCCACTTGGTCTTTGCACCACGGCTATTAGAGCAGAACCCTGCTTAAGAGCACATGGTTGTGAAGTTATCGGTCCTTGGACTTCCTGCCCGTTTTGTCCTCAGGAGTGCTGGGCACTCCTTTGGATACAAGTCCAGCTGGTTCCACAGAATGTGTCCAGGCACAGGGTGCAGCTCTAAGCAAACAAGGAAGTTGAACTCAGTTTCCTTAACACTCACTTATCAAGAAAAGGAAAGCCCTAACCTGTGCTTCTTTGAAAATGACAAGGAACCAAAAGTAACCCCCTGCTTCAGATGAAATCCCCGGTGCCAACCTGAGGATTGAAGGTGCCAGTCTGAGCAAACATCATAAGCAACAGTGAGATGCCTCTGTGATACTACCCTAGAGGTCACCCCGGAAGAGAAATTCCTCTTCAAATCACCGTGCCCGGAGGCAGGTGAAGAGGTTGTGTGGACTGTAACCTTCAGTTAACTCAAAAGCAAACGTGGGTCATGTGCCTCTGCTCACCCCGTCAGCTCTGATCTCTCTCAAGACACTTGTCATGGCTTCTGATATCTGTACTGAAACACATTGCAAAAACTGGAGGTGCTCAAAGATGGAAGATAATCAGGCGAGTCCCCAAAACATATCAGAGCCAAGAACTATTCCAGCTCCCAGTCACAGGGCAAGGTGCCAAAACTGGCCCAAAGTAAAACACTTGGATCCTGCAGTCACCTGGGACCCCAGAGCAGAGATGCAGCATGATATAGTGGCCTGTCAGTGACAGCTGGTGTTTGTGGTAAGTCCCCACTCCCGAGAATGAAAGATAACAGCCATGGAAGGAGCCTTGAGCACATCCCCCCACTCGCAGAGGCCCCGGCTGCCTTGGCTGGGGGCCAGCACTGATAAGCAGCTGTCTGACCTTGGGGCTGTTGGCGAATGGAGCTCACTTGGCACAGACACTAGCTGGAGCCTCCGCAGGGGCTCTCTGCTTCCCTGGGGAGCCATGCTGAAACTGAAGCCCCCTTGGTCCTATCCATCGACATCACTTCAAGGGCTAGCCCTGCCTCAGAGCATGCCTGGAGGACAGTGATGTTACAGCACAAAGATCCATGGGGCCTGGAGTGGATACAGGCAGCAGGCAGCGTAGCCCAGATAGGTCTGCCCTGGGATCCATGAAAAGAGCAGTTGCTAGTGAACGATTTAAAACTCCCTTAACCAGACCAAAGGAAGGCAAGAAATAGAAAAGCAACCACTGCAGTAAAAGGAGGCTTTACCAGCCTCAACAAGGTGAAGAAAATATAAAACGAGGTTGAAGAGAATTTGTGGCTCCTGTTCTCCTCCTGGTACACAACGTATTTCCCAGAAGCCACTTCCGGTGGCAGTGGTGTCCCAGGAGGATGCTGCAGCCCCCGTGCTGCCTCGTGCCACCTCTGTACTCAAAAGTTTCAGTTCCTGGGACCGCTTTGCTGATTTTCTCCAGGAGGTCTGGAACCGGTGACGTTTCTCCATGTATTACCCACGGGGTACAACCCACCCGACTCGGAGCTTTGACTGCTCGGAGCCTTTCCGTGAAGATTGGGAAAATGGCCGTGACGACGCTGAGCACGGCCCCCGGGACGGAGTCTCCATGCTCCCAAAGGCGGCGGGAGGGACGCGCAGGGGGTCGATGCGGCTGACGGGAGCAGGGAGGCAGGCAGCGAGGGAGAGGTGAGGGCAGCAGAGGCGGGGGCAGCAGAGGCGGAGGCGCGGCTGGGCGGGGCGAGGCAGCGGGGACAGGGGAGCAGCCCCGGCCTGCCCAGCAGTGCTGGCTATGGCGGCGGCAGGAGCGGCGGTGCTGTGGGGTTTCTCGGCGCGGCGGCTGGGCACGGGGGAGCCGCTGCAGCTGGGCTCGCTGCGGGGCAAGGTGCTGCTGGTGGTCAACGTGGCGTCGCTCTGAGGGACGACCACGCGCGATTTCCTGCAGCTCAACGAGCTGCAGCAGCGCTACGGGCCCCGCGGCCTCGAGGTCCTCGGCTTCCCCTGCAACCAGTTCGGCCACCAGGTAGGACGGGCGGCCCGGCTGCAGGGCCCGGGGGCGCGGGAGAAGCCGCCCGTCCCGGCTAGGCGCTGACGGGCTCTGCTCCGGGCGGCGTTGTCTTTGTTTTCCTAGGAAAATGCTACGAACGAGGAGATCCTGCTGTCGCTGGAGCACGTTCGTCCTGGTAACGGGTACAAGCCCCGTTTCACCATGTTCGAGAAGTGCGAGGTGAACGGGAAGAATGCGCACCCTCTCTTCACCTTCCTGAAAGAAGCGCTGCCCTTCCCGCACGACGACCCCTCCTCGCTGATGACCAACCCGCAGTACATCATCTGGTCCCCGGTCTGCCGCAACGACATCTCCTGGAACTTCGAGAAGTTTCTTGTTGGCCCCGATGGCGTGCCCTTCAAGCGTTACAGCCGGCATTTCGAAACCATCAAGATACAGGATGATATTGAATTGCTTCTGCAGAAGGTCTCTAAGAATGCTTCCCCATAAAGCGGGGTGCTCTAGCATTCACTGCTGAGTCCCTTTGCTTCCTGCTCAGCTTGCTGTGCTCCTGTTTGGTTCTCTTGCAGGAGGCTGCCGCTCTGGCAGAAAACCCAATGTCTTGTGCAGGTTTTGCTTATGATGGTGTGTCTTCCAAATCTTGAAGCACACTTGATGTTTTCAAAAGTTGCATGTGGATGTTTGGGATACTATGCTGGGGAAGGCAGCTGTGAGGCTCAGTAGCTTACTGTGATTCTCTGAATAAAAAAGTTTTTACTTTCTTAAAGACTTTGGCTTGATAAATGGGGCAAGTTGGGTGAAATATTGTGGCCACGTTACCCATTCTTCAGCTGATGTGAGTGGTCAAGTGGCTGACTCAGACCACTCAGGCATGATGGTGCAGTTAGGCTGAATTCTAAATGCAGCCCTAGGGCAGTGCAATGGGCAAAGAGCATTTTGATGCTCCGCAGACTGTGGATTAGTGCCATGTCCTGCACAATGTGTAATGAGCTTGGCAGAGCAGGATGGCAGCACGGGATAGGAATACCTTGTCAGCCTCACTTTGAGGCTTGCCTGTAGAGAAAAGACACGGTGGCATATGGCCAGGGTGTGATTTTACACTAGCTGATTAACTTCCAACTTGGCTACCAACAACAGGCTGCGAAAGGTTAATAAGCCTTCAGGCAGGTAGGTGAGTGATTCTGCAACAATGTGATCTTGCTGGCAGAGGGCTTGTAGGGGAAGAGCCCACTGGCCAAAGCCCATCTTGTTATCTGGCCTCTGTCAGAAGATGCCTGAGGGGACCTAGAGCAGAAGCTGCACCTGCAGTCCCTCCTCTTGTCCCAGAAATGCTGTCCCCTCACTGGCTTAGATGTTTCCTGGCTCTGTCCTATTTTGCATTCATGGCAGCCTAACACAGATCTCCACATAATCATCCAGTCTACATGAAGCCTGTATCACCTTTGTGCAAGCCTAGTGCTTTGCCATGCAGGGAATCTCATAACCAGTTCCATCGTGTTCCCAGAGCAGAACACCAGCCTATTCAATCACTTCTCCCATGGAAACTGTCTTGCCTCAGAATGTATCTGTTGCCCTTTGGGCACAGGAATCTTGTGTGAGAAAGTACAGGTACACCAGGATTCAGGCAGTATTTACATATTTTTATTCCTTCTCTAACATTTTCTTGACTTCTGCCAACCACAGAGCTGGCAGGTATTTAATGGCGTTCTTAACAATAATCCTGACAAATTCCTGCATGTTGATACTGGGTTTACAGGCTATTGCCAAATGGCTGGGAAACTGCGAGCCTGTGCCAAATTTCACTGGTCATCCTTCTGCCCAGTGCCTCAGGTCCATCTGCAGGTAAATTTTCACTCCTCAAATGGCTCTGCAAGCACATTTTCCTTACAACTCACTTCTCACATGGCCTCATAGCACTCAGGACTAAGGGGTACTAAAGCACACTAGAAACTCGGGCTTTCAAGGGGAAGGCATAGCACCTCCAAGCAGTAGTGCACTGTTTTCATAATTAAAGACACTTGGGACTTGAGATCTTGGGGATTTCTTCTTCTTGTTCATAGCTTTTCATCTCACCAGCTCATTGGCTGCTCTGCTACTGTACTTACATTCAAAGCTTGCTCCAGGCTGAGGAGAGACCTTGAGGCAAAACTTAGAACAGGCTCCACCCTGCTTGCTGCTGCCCCTGAGTCATCAAGCTTTGAACTCGGATTGCACAATCCTCAACGGACTATTTCTTAACTTCCAGTACAGCTTTACAGGAAAAAAACAGGATGTTTTCAGTAGCTATTTCAGCTTTGGAGCAGAAGCTCCAAATTTAGGGGATTATTTTTTCAGTTACATCTACTTCCCTCCTTAACCCTTTCCTGCTGAAATACAGGGAGAGTGCAGGAGATCATGCGCAGCAGGAACTCACTGCACTGAAAAACCTTTCTCGATGTGAGCTGTGGCACTTCTTTATTCCCGACTCGCCAAACTTGAGCTGTTTGCAAGGGACCTCCTTGGCTTTCTTTGCATGTTCCTCATCAGCCTGCAGCTCCTGCCGAGCCCCACCACCACAGGGAGCAGATCCCAATACCTGCTGCTGGCAGCCCTGCCAAAAAGGGTCTCTTGCTAAGTCAAGGGCACCTTACACTGTGCGTTTGCAGTGCTCATGGCTAAGGGATTTATTTACCTTCCAGCTGATGGGGCTGTGCTTAGCAGAAAAGCAAAACATTGGCTCCAGAAACAGATACAGCCATGCCAGCAGAAGTACAGTGATGTGGTGTGTAAGCAGACCAGCAGGAACCCCACGGCATAGATAAAAACCTCTCTGTCTTATTATTCCTGGTCTCCTTTGAGCACTCCCCAGAGCAGCTGACTTCTGGGGCAAAGTAGGCTGAAAACCTTTGGTGGGAGGGAGGCCAGCAGAAGAGCACAGCTTCCATATGGGCATTCACATCTAAAACTTATTTGGTGCTGTGATAAAAGGGGATGGAGATATTTGTATTGGTTTGAGTTTAGCTTCTCAGGGGAAACCAATACAGTATTTAAAGGTATTTAAAGAAGGGGAGTTACAAATAGATATAGGGAAGGGAAAACAAGATACAATATATATATACAGCCAGATGGATGGTAGTGGATTGAAGAGATGTCCACTGTGTGGTACAGACGGGCCACCTGGTAGGACAGGAGAGGAGGAACGAGGATGGTGTCAGGCACACAGTCCACGAAGAGAGAGAGCAACAGGAAGTTCCTCTGTTTATATAAGGGGTCCAGACAGGAAGTGGAAGTGGGCTAAACACTACACCTAGGGTCAAGCAGACACGGGGTCAAGTTCTGACCACTCCCCCCACCCAGGAGGGTTAACCCTTTACAATATTTCACTGCAGGTAGCAGCTCTGTGCTAGGGGTAGACCAGAGGAATTCCAGGTGATTCCTTAGGGATTATAAAATGGCCCAGTTCTATTTCTGTAACTTCACAGAAAAAGACCAACTCAATAGGAAACCTTAAAATAAATACTACTACATTAGAACTCTTGGATGCTTGGGGATGTTGTCCTTTCAACATCTCATGTCTGCTACATCTACACTCCCACACTCTATTTTTTTCTACTTCTACAATTTAATTTACACAGCTAAGCCCTTTGTTAGCATTTACTTTGTTTGCCTATTCTACATATAACAGTGTCTCTTCTAGAGAATGTTTGGCCCTGCTTCTCCTCCCTCCCAGTGATTACCTCCATCCCTTAACTTCTAATAGTTGCCATCAATTTCATAAATTTTTAAACAAGTTCAGATATTTGAAGCTGTTGGGAGTGTTAATTAGCCACAAAGGAAATTATCCTCCTATGTCCCCCTTCCAGATTCCCTAGTGTTCTGTCCTTCGTATCCTTGCACATCTCCTGACTGATGTGTGGTATTCATAAGTGTCTACTTGGCAGAAATGCTGTCAAGTAGAGCCTAAGGCCTTTCTTACTCAGCCTGTTAAACGTTCCTTCAGATATTTAAAATCCTTCTTCCTCCTGAGTTTCATTGTACCTGCTAACTGCTTTTAAGATAGTTCTGATCATTGCCATGGTAAGGCAGGTAGCAAAAACCTGCCTCCGGCTAGGTGGCACTTGAAAGGGCTTTGTTCCTGCCAGTACCAATCTCACATCAGGTTCAGCTGGAGACAAGGGCAGGAAGCTGAATGGCTGAAAGTGCTTGAGGAGATAGAACAGAGACACTGTAAAAAAAAACAAAAAAAAACCCCAAACCCAGTAATAATTAATTTCCTAGTATTGAATCATAGCACTTTGAATGAAACAATTTTAATTATTTACTGTACTTTCTATTAGGACTAAGTAATTAACTAGCAGAGTGAGGTCAGCTGCATAAGCATTACCTGGGAACAGCTGACTCATTTTAAAAACACATCCAGTCTTGCCATAACAGGGTGTTAGTTTATTGAAGCCCCAAAGAGGTCCTCCTCCAGCTGTTAACTGGATGTACTTGCCCCGCTGTCAAAAGAACGGGTAAAAGGGAGTGCTGCAGCCCAGCCAGGCCTGTCGGGAGGCAGAGCCCACCTGCCCACTGTGCTGCCCCAGGAGCGCTTCCCTGCGCGGGGCAGTCACAGCCCCAGCACTCCCTCTAGCTATCTTCTTCTGCCAGGTAAAAGGATTTATTTTGTCTGTCAGTTTAAAGTACGTTTCTATGTCTCTGAATCCTTCCCAATTTTCCCATTCCTCACGAAGACGCTCCCTAAACAGCACAAGCCATACTAATAGAAAGACAAGTGTCCACAGCACTCCTTGAGAGGCTCTATCCAAAGAAACCTCGAAAACTCCTGAGCGCTCCTCAGACAGCTACCAGACCCGTTCGCCTTTCTTTCTCTAGTCAACGGCATGACCTCCCGAGGCGGGACAGCGCAGGCCCATAGACTAGGCCTGTAAGGCAGCTGCAGCCGCCATAACAACCCCGCCGCAAGCCTCGCCCCTGCGCGCGGCCTCGCCCATCTCCGTCAGAGGGCGCGCGGGCGGGCCGGAGCGCGCGCGGCAGGTCCACCCAGTGCGCATGCGCACGCGGGCCGACATCCGGCCGCGACGGGGTTCGCGTACGGCCATGGCAGCGGCCGAAGGCGGCGACGGCGGGGTGCGGCCGGACACGGCGGTGCAGCGGGCCGAGCTGGAGCCGCTGCTGGCCATGGCCCTCAGGCCGGGGGACTCCTGGTGAGCGCAGCCAACCGGCTCTCTTCTCCGTCCCCTTCCCCTCAGGATGGCGGGGCCTGTGGGAGCGGGCCGGGCCGTGCCGTGCCGTGCCGTCCCATCCCTGAGGGGCCTGCGCCACCCGGTGCCATGTGTTGCAGGTACCTGGTGGAGAGCCGCTGGTTCAAACAGTGGAAGAAGTATGTGGGCTTCGACAGCTGGGACGTGTTCGGCGCGGGCGATCCCAGCCTCTTCCCTGGGCCTATCGACAACTCGGGTCTTTTCGGCGGTAAGTGCTGCCTGGCGGCGTTGGGCCGCGGGGGAGTAGGGCCTGGGCGATGAGGGACTGCTGGTCGGGTCGTAGCCCGGCCGCGGGTAAGTAACCCCCAGCGCAATCGCCCTCTTGTGCCACTTTCACTTTTTTGAAGCCGTGCATTCTGGGAGGATCTAGTAGCTGTCACGGGTTTGTAAGTGAGGAGCTTGGTGCGGTTTTTGCCCACCCGTGTGAGAACTGATATTTCTTTGTGTTGTGGTGGTACCTGTGTAGGTATTGAGAAGAAACTATGATGTTTAATGCCATGCCTTCTTATGTCTGTCTGCCTTTCAGATCCAGAAACTCAGACTTTAAAAGAACACCTCATTGACGAACTGGATTATGTATTGGTTCCCACCGAAGCCTGGGATAAACTAGTAACGTGGTACGGCTGCATAGATGGACAGCAGCCTATTGTCAGAAAAGTAAGTTTGAGTGAATCAAGTTCTCTTCGTTGAAAGAATGACCTTCCAGTGTTACAATTAAATTGCTTGACTCCTAAGTGATTATCATTTGATGGGTTGTACGGGATGACTATCCTGAACTTTGTTCTGGTTAAGTTTTTACATTGTGTTTTGGAGTGGGGTCATGCTTTCATGTTACATAATATAGTTTGTGCTTTGTTGAAAAATGAAGTTGTAAGTCAAGCCTATCGATCTTCTGAGACAGAATAAGGCCGTCTTTCAGTACAGATGACTTAGGTACCTCTTCTAGAGTTCAAGATGATTCTCTATTTTTTCTTCCAAAATTCTGTGATTCTGAAATCATTAGAAGATACATATTTTTGGTTTTATTCTGTAAGCCCATTTGTTTGGCAAATGCGTTCATGAATGCTGAGTATGTAACCTCTTCTGGAAGGTGATGTTCACAAATTGTTTCTTGGGAAATGTGTCAGACACCTGTTCATGGGGGTTTTGTTTAGTCTTAGGTTTTTGCACTGATTAAACCCAGCATTGCTAGTCTGTGGGATTAATAAAGGCTAATCACTACACCAAATGAATAGTGCTGGTATATTGTACAGAATGAATATTTCTTAAGTCTGAGGCTCTCAACACAAGAAGGGCATTGAACTCATGGAGTGAGTCTAGGGGAGGGCCACAAAAGTGATCAGTGGGCTGAAACACCTTTTCCACAAAAACAGGCTGAGAGGGCCGGGGTGGTTCATCCTTGAGAAGAGAAGGCTCTGGGGAGATGTTAGGGCAGCCTACCAGTACCTGAAGGGGGACTACTGGAAAGCTGGGCAGGGACTGTTTACAAGAACTTGTAGCTCTAGGACCAAGTGCCAATGATTCTAAACTAGAGAAACATAGATTTAGATTGGACATTAGGAAGAAGTTCTTGACTATGAGAGTGGCAGAACACTGAAACAGGTTGCCTGGGAAGAGGCGGTGGAGGTCCCATCTCTGGAGACATTTGAGGTCAGACTTAATGGGGTTCTGAGCAACCTGATCTTACTGTAGGAGAGTTGAACTAGATGACCTTTAAAGGTCCCTTCCAAACCAATGCATTCTATGATTCTATAAGTTTAAGTAAGGGTTATAGTAAGGGTTACTTCAGGGTGTGCAAAATTCAGGAACATGTGGCACCAGAATGGCAAAAGGAAGTAAGATCTCCCTCTTGCAGGCCCATTCATGCTGCTCAGTGGTACTGGAATGTTGACATCCTGTGTGGGCTAGAAATTGTGTGTAACAAGAAATTCTGACATCTTCAGAAAGTTAAATGAATCCAGGTTCATGGCTCTGTGTTCACTGCTGAATTGACAAAACTCTCATCCAAGCCTGAGGTGGGGGAAGCGAGAAAGAAGGAGTTTATAAAGGATATGTGATTTTAGTAGAAACATGTAATTTCTTGAGGAGTACCGAGAAGGAAAATGGGAGCTATTACTGATTGGTGCCTCTGTGAGTGAGGAAGCTTTTGTTTGTGAACCAGGTAACCACTTTGACTAACCTGAGATGTTATTAGACACTTAATTTTTCTGAAAAATTGGGAAGTTGGAGAAGGTTTGAAAGTTATTGAGGAAACACTTATGAGACAGGCTTAATTGTAGGAGCCTGTCCTACCTTTCCTTGCCAAGGAAAGACCAACCTTTCCCTGGGGTGTGGGATGCCACCATTCAACACTAAGTACCGAGGGCTAGAGCTTGGAGCTAGTGCTGTTTTACAGATCTAAGTTACTGTTGTCCAGTTAGGAGTCAATGTTTTCAGTTTTAAGTCACTATGAGAGTGGTAGGCTCTGATGTTTATTGATGTTTAATCTGGTAACTAAAGTGGATTTTTACTTTTAGAAGTTGAAATACAGCAGAATAGTAGATTTGTGGGATGTTACATGAAGTGGAAAGTCAGTGGAACACACGAACTGTAGCACTACACCTCTGGAAAGTGGTTGGTGTTTGGCCACAGTATTTTCCAGATAGTGTTTGAAGTAAAGCATTTGAATGGTTTAATCCTTTTCCTATGGCTGGATCAACTGTAATTCATACTTCAAAAATGTCTGTAAAAATAGAATTTGGAAAGCAATTTTCAGGCATGTTTGCAATTTTACAAGCTGGTATTTTATTCATCCCTGTGTGTCTGATGGTCAGACAATTTTAGGAGGATTAGATTAGATTTATTTGTGGTTCAGGTTTCTTTTGAACTGTATTTTCAGGCAGTCTTTTGCAGAGTCTCTCTGTGAAGTGTATTAATGTGTGAATAGGGAAGAGCACAATTCTGGAGCGGCTAAATGTGCTGTCCAAAAGGGTGACTAGTTTTACTTTGGCACAGAATAAGGTAGCTGATCAGACACCGTTTAAAAGGCACCTGCAGGTTATTAGAGACTTCTTGCCATTCATCTGTCCTAACGGACATGGTGATCTGATGAAAAACTCCTTGGGAAGAATTCTTCCGTTTCTAATGCCAGTTTGTATTTATTTGTTTCTAACTATAGAATCCTGGAGAATGGGAAGTCCCACTGAATGAAATCCTTCTTCTTAAAAGAGCTGGTGAACTTGTGAATCAGTACTTTTTGCATTCTTAAAAAAAAAAACAAAAATAGAAGTCTTAACTTGCCTGTCAAGAAGCTATTTAAACAGGGAGTTTTACTTTCTGTTGTAACAGCAAAATACTGAATATCTTTTCAGATGTATTTGTTAATTATTTACTTTTAAAGCACCTTGTATGTCTAATACAACACTATAAAAGCTTAAAAGAGGAAAATAATATAGCCAGATTCTCACAATAAGTCTTAATTATTTGTTTCTTCCCAAAGCTGGGTGAATATATATATATATATTTTTTTTTTTTTCTGTAAAATAACGTAGAGTATGTGAATAGAACAGATTATTCTGGTTGGCAAGTATCCACCGCAGTCATCTAATCCAACTGCCTGACCACTACAGGGCTGGCCAAGTTAAAGCAGATTATTAAGGACAGTGTCCAAAGGTCTCTTACACACTATTACTCTTAAAAATTGTACCTGCTGGTTCAGTAAATATCTCAACTTCACAGGTTTTATAATTGCAAAGAATTCAGATGCGATGTTCTGTTTTGGTGTTGTTGTTTTTTTTTTTTGTTTCCCCCCCCATTACATCACAGTTGTCTCATAATTGGCACCTGAGATAAACTTTTTCTTTATGGCATCACGTGTCTTATGTGCAGGTGAAGAGTGGTGTCTAGTCTTACAGAATAGCTTTCTAAAAATATGCTGGAAGCTGGTGGATGGGTAGGTGTACTTACTAGACTTTCTCAAATGTGAAATTGATTTAAAAAATACTCTGAAATAAAGCAATGTCATCAAAATGAGTTCTGACATAGCTGCCTGTTTTGCAGGGAGAGACTGATGAGGCAGATTTGTGTACCAAGCAGAAAAATAATTCCTGCTTTGCTTACTGTCTTTTAATAGAAAGATTTTGCTCAGTTGTTCCACACTTGTTTGTTTGTATTTTTTTAATGTAAATTTAGTCAAAGACTAGAGGCAGAAGATTTTTTTTTTTTTTTTTTTTTTCTCTAGAATGCTCTATGTGATGAGGTGTTTTTTCCTGGGTGATTAGCTGGCACTATCAGTTCAGTTGTGATGATGAACCTATTCAATTTTGGACTGTGAATGGAAAACATGGTAATTTCTTACATTTTAAAAACAAAACCCCCAAGACAAACTGACAGGTTATGACTGCATTTGAATCTGACAAGAACTCAATATTCAGTTGATGGCATGACTTGCAAGACTCTTAAAGACTTAGAATAATTAGGCAAGTGTCCCTTGCAGAGGGCTGCTCAGAGTTGTAACTTTTGTGTTTTGTTTATCACATCTACCTTCTCTTTGCAGGTAGTGGAATATGGTTTGTTTATGAAGCACTATAAAGTTGAAGTTTATCTTCTTGAGCTGAAGCTGTGTGAGAGCAGTGATCCTGACAATTTAGTTAGCTGGCACTTTAGCAAAGCAGATACTGTTGGTAAGTAGTTCTGTGGTATGTGAAGTTGTGCTCTGATGCTACCTTGAGAGATTTTGTGCCCTCCACAATAACAGCAGTGTTGGATCAACTGGATCAACTCTAGTGGGTACCAATAGGACAGTTGGAGTTGGAGCTTGCAATGTGTGAGAAGCTGAGTGAGCTGTGTTCAGTCTGGAGTAGAAAAGGCTTTGAGAGGCCCGTCATAGTACCTATAAGAAGTGTACTGAGAACATGGGGTCAAGCTATTTAATGAGTCACAAAGCAAGAAAACCGACAGCAATTATAAACTGAAACAGGACAGATTCCTACTGAATGTAATGAAAACATTTTCCCTATTAGGACAGTTATTCATTTAATCAGGACCCAAAGGGCAAGTTTTGAACACTTGTTTGGCTAGGTCTAAGCAGTCTGGTCTGAATTCAGTTTTGACCCTACTTATAGTGGTTGGACTAGGAACCTTCTGAGTTTCTTCCATCCGCAGTGTCTCAGCAGACACACAATGAGCTGTGGTTAGGTTTGAGGAGTGCTTTACCTGCTAACTCATGTCCTTAAGAAACATTCATGTCACTCATGTAAAGCAGTTCTGTTTCTGGTTCTCTTCCAGTTGTTTCTTCTTAGAGTGTGAATATTTTAGACATCTTCTTAATGGCTCTTCCTACACTATTCTTTGTGAAATTTGTCCCATCTCTCTCTGTATCATTGCTATATTGTCCCATGTGAAAATGATGCATGTCAGTTGTCAAATTTTATGTCCATAAAGATTTTTTTCAGTTTTCTGATGCACGGCCTGACATTAGTAACTGAAACAACTTTCTCCTTGAACCTGTGTTTTCAAATGATGACTGCTTTAGAGAAATTGGTCTTTGGACAAACTTTTTAATGGATTCTGAACATTATTGGTTTGAGGGCTTGAAAGGCAAATGCATGACTGAAACCAGACCTTTTCCTTCTTTAAGAGTAAATATTAGACAAGTTATGTGAGCAGTTGTAGCTTCTATGAGACATCATCTACTTGCAGGATATTGAAGGATGTATCTCCTTGCTGAATGTCTGGCTTGTCAGTTTTTGGTTTTGGTTTTTTTTCAGAGCACTCAAGTTTAAGGAATTTTGGTGCTTTTTTTTTTTTTTTTCCTTCTGAACAGCTACCATCGAGAAAGAAATGAGGAAACTATTTAATATCCCAGCTGAGAAGGAAACTAGGTTATGGAACAGGTATATGAGTAACACTTATGAGCAGCTCAGCAAGCTGGATAGCACAGTGCAAGATGCAGGGCTCTATCAGGGTCAGGTAAGGGGCTTAACTTTGTTTATCTTGATTGTTTACTTTTTCAAGTATTCTTATGTAATGCTTTCTCTGGTATGTGAGTGGTTTTTTTTTTTTATGTACTTTGAACAAACACTGAAAATGTGATTTGTTAATGATTTTGCAAAATATGTACCAGTTCAGCAGATGTCTGTCTTTTATTACCTAACTCTCTTTCAGATTGTTCTCATAGAAGTGAAAAATGAAGATGGCACCTGGCCTGGACAGCATTTTCTGGCAAAGTAAGCAAACAAGTCTGTTCTAATGGGTGCTGCTGTTTTGTCAGGCTTGTTCACTTGTTTTTAGTGACCATGCGTTCTCTGTGAAAGGCTGTTTATTACTGGCTCTTGTGGATTTCTTTTGTTTTGGGTATTCTGAAGGAGGAGATAAAAATCTTGAATATAAATATTCTTTGGTGGTTCTGCTGCCAGGTTCTTGTCTTAGCAGCAGTCTCCTGATTTAAAGCCTGTTTTAAATGGGTTGTATGAGTTTAGGTTCCTACAGTACTTACAAGATAAAAGGGCTCTTTATTTTGAGCCAGTCTGCGTAAAAAGCTACCTCTGCAGACTGAAAAGTGTAAAAATAAATGTTCTCTACCATTGTGTCTTTGAGTATATTTCCAAAGCTGCCAGTAGTGAATACGCAAGAGTTCTCTTAGTTCTTCCTTGAAAAGGCTATAGAGATAGCTTAACAAACCCATTGCTGCCCAAGACAATTAGAAGGCTCTTAATAATATTGCACAGATTTTGTGTCTCTAATTTAGAAAAGAGATGAGTAAGGTGGGGTCTGATGAAATAATGCGTGCATAGAATGAATGGTATAAAAATTGAAGGTTACTTGAAATGATGAACAACTACTCTTAACCATTCATAGTACAAAAAGTGAATTCCTGTTATTTCAGTAGTAACTCACTTTCCCATGAGTAAGTCATCATACTCAATAATGATAAAAAGCCCCCACAATATTTCTATACAATACAGTTAACTTGTAGAGCTGGCTGCCAAGTGATCTCACTTGAGATCAGGGTGTTAACTAGCATTAAACTTGAAGAATTAATCAAATTGATCAGTGAAACCTGTTTTGAAACACTTGTGTGTTTCTGAGCTATACTGGGTTGATGGGTCAGGAGACTGTTCATGGGATTATGACCTTTTGTGGTGGTTTGGTCCTCGCTGAGGGCAAAATGCCAACCTAAGGCACTCTGTTGCTGTCCTTCCTAAATGGACAGGGAAGAGGGAAAATATAACTAAAAGCCCATGAGTCAAGATAGAAGCAGATAAGAGGTTCCCTCATCAGGATCAGGGGATGTAACCTCAATGTAACTTCAGTTCTCCACCTGCAAGATCATTGATTGCCTTCTTGAGTCTTCATGGCAGCTACATTGACTGATTTTTTTAGGTGACCCTTTCTTAACTACTATTTTTCATCTCAGTTCATGCACGTGAGCTTCCAGTTTAGAAGTAGATTCACAATCCCACTTCCTCTTGTCCTCCTGCATGCAGGAAAAAACAGAGTGCTCCACACAGCATGCACCTGGGACTCAGCTTTCCTCTGACTGGGGCAGGAGAGGGCTCTCTTGTTAATTGATGATATGGACTTGCTGACTTCCCACTGTTTTTTCTTCACTATTGGGGCAATCACTGCAGTTGTTGTTGTTTGGGTCCCCATCTCAACCATGGTATCCTCAGGATGAAGTTTGGGTGCCTGCTTCAACCACAGTCCTTTGAGAGTACTGAACTGTGGCTTGATAAGCACAGGCTAGACCCCAGAATGGTGCTAGAAGTTGTTGGTTTTCATTGGGGTAGACAAGCCACTCTTCTCTCAGGTGGCATATCAGTTTACAGGGTTACTTGCCTCTTCTGGGGCAAAGTCCCAGGCTATGGGAGGTGATAAGCATCCTAGGAATCTACTCGAAGAAGTCAGCACACCCTGCCACCCAGGGGTCTGCTGCCTCAGGGCTCATTTCAGTATCTCTTCACCTGGAAGCTGTCTTTTATGCCATGATGAAACCAGGTTCCACAAAGCCCTTAATATGCCAGTAACATTGGTCAGCAGTACTAATGAGCTCACATAAGGGTGAACAAGAACCGTGGGAGCTTACATAATAAACCCCTCTACATCCATCTAGGGTAGGGAGAGAGAGAGATGATAACCACCACAAGATAGCTCCCACAGTACAGCAGAGCTGCCAAGGCCAGAAGAAGACACATAGCCATTATCTATTTTTGCAGTATCACAGTATCAGCAAGGTTGGAAGAGACCTCAAAGATCATCAAGTCCAACCCATTACCACAGACCTCAAGACTTGATGTATTCCTAAACAAAGAAAATGTTCCAAAACAAATTAACACTGCCAACATGCTCCATGACCTGAACAGGAGCTTGTAACTGTACTACAGCAGGCTTAAAGCAAAACTTCATTTCCCATCCAGTGCACCAAAAAAGACTGTGATGGTTTGGCCCTGGCTGGGGGCCAGATGCCTAGCAAAGCTGCTCTATTGCTCTCCTTCTTAGATGGACAGGGGAGCAAGAAACATACAACCAAAAGCCCATGAGTAAAAATAGAAGCAGTTTAAAAGAATGAGAAGCAGCAGCATGTGAGGAAACAAGAGCAAACAAAGATATTCTCTACTTCCTGGGAAGCAGGGCTCCAATATGCATTGTGGTTGTTCTGGAAGAACAATTTCATTGATGATTGGGCCCCACACTTCCTTCTGTCCCTTAGCTTTTATGTCTGGGCTGGTGTCACATGGCATGGAATACCTTTTTGGTCTGCTGGCTTGTCCATGTCCCTTCCCAAGACCTTGCCCGTCACTTATCCTACTGTTGCGGGGGAAAATGTTGGAAAAGCACAGTGTTGGTGCTTGGCTCAGCAGTAGCGGAAACACTGGTGTGTTATCAACACCCAGCTACATCACCCCAAAACACAGCACTAGGAAAGGTGCTCTGAGGAGAATTAACTCCATCTCAGCTAAACCCAATACACCTTTCTGTAAGAGTACAATATGAAGAGCATTTGAACACTCATATCAAGTATGGGTTGACAGGGAGGCAGCCATGCAAAAAACAGATAACCTTTTGTTTCCATGTGAAGCAAAGCTTTATAAAAAGGAGCCTTGCAGCATTCCCAGGCCTCAGTGTTTTCTGAGCAGCTAGTCTGACAGGTAAAAAGTGCTGATTAATCTCTAGTGATATTTGAATGACAATTGTTATTAGTATGCAGATTAATATTTTCTAATGATGTAAAGATTTGCTTACTGTAATGTAGAACTGGGAAATTGTTTGACTTAATGCTGATAATTGTGGCTGAAAGAATTGCATGCACTAAGTCATACACCTAGGATGATCTTTTCCTTTGTGCTTTGTCTTGCCTACTTATTTCCTTTGCCCTTATCTTTGTTAGTTAAGAAACTAAGCATATATGTCTACATAACATCTTCCTTAAATGCTTGGGTGTGTTGGTTTAGCAAATTCTCCTCTCTGGCTCTTGTGTCCTTATTTAGTCTTGCAGGTTAAATGCATAGTAACTGTTTGTTGAAAACACTGTTAGGGAAGCCAGAGCAGGGAAGGGAAAGGGGAAACAGGACTGTCCCTTTTCTTTAGGGTGGAGGCTGGCATGTGGTGGTCAGCACACAGACTGCCGATCACATGAGAAAGACCTCTGTATATGTTTTCTTTCTGCTGCTCTGTGAAGAGCTATTTCACAAAGCTTTTGGCCTATTTTAGGGGATTTATGTCTAAAAAGAAGTTATGAAGCTTTTTTTTGTTGTTGTTACTTAATATATTCTTAGTGAATAAGCTAATTTCAACTTCTCTTTCTTGACTCATTGGCATTGCTCCATATTAATGCATTTATGATTGCTCTGTGCTTCCCTCTCATCAGTTATAATTGATTCTGATGTTTACTTAGCTTCCTTCTTTTTTTAAGCATATCTTCATATAATGCATAAATACACAATACTCTGTAGTTTGTAATTTGATGTTTGGATATTCTCCAGCTAGTTCTCGTGTTTTATTGAGAATCTTGACTTTTTTCAAGATGTGTTTTTTCTTAAGGACAGTTCCATACTTAATTTACTTCTGAATGCACTGCCTAAATTCCGCTTTCCTAGGAAGCTGAAATGTAGCAAAACACAGTGCAAAGATTCAATCTGAAATTAGGAAGAAATGTTTTTCATAAGTTAATCTAGGAGCAGTGTGATTTTTTTTTTTTTTTTTAGCCCCACTGAGAGCAGGAATTCAATAAATACAATTAATAAAGCTTTTCTATGTAATTAAAAAAAAAAGTTGCTTTTTTAAAGCATGTTATTTCAATTTGTAGGTATCTCAGCAGACAAACCTGAAGTGAAGGCATGCTCTATGATTTAGAGTGTGTTCTGATCTGTTTAAAATTTATTGTTTTGGCAATATTAGATGTCTCTACTGCAGTGAAACGTTGCCAGCATTTTAACTGTTCTGTGGGCTGGTAAGAGACTCCTAAAGCTGGTGTGCGGGGTTGAAATCCAGTTACTGGACTGGGACATGGTTTGTTTTTCTGTGCTTCATTAAATCAATATTATATGTTGAAGACTCCAGATTAGTAAGTCAAGTGCAAACTCCCGCAGACTCTGCGTGTATAAAATCTATAGGTGACTCTGGATCACTGAACCAGGCAGAACTGGTGAGACATGAAGAGAGGAAGCATGGCCAGTCCAGAGTGTGAGCATCTTATCCTGTGCACTGATGAAGTGTTCAGGGTAGGTTATACTGTGTTAATATTGCAGAAAGTAATTCTGTAGTAAAGGAGGTTTTTGTCTGTAGGGGAAAAGTGATGCTTGCTTTGAAGCTGAAGATGCTATCAGAAGTGAGTTGAAGGCTACATTAACAGCATAGCTAAGGAGAAGTGAAACTATAACCCTGAAGACATTTTCTGTTCTGCGAGGCTAAGGAAGTCTATAATATTGTTAAGTTGTTACAGTATAAAAATAAACTTGGATTCTTGAAACTCTGAAGAATCTGAGTTTTCTAGCTGCATCTAGTTTCAGGAGGAACTGCAAATGCTCTATGCTGAAGTATCATTTGGAAAGAGTTCAGTAACTCCAAATTTTAATCCTATCTCAAACAAAAGATTTGCTCCAATGTTCTGTTTCATATTTGGGGAAGTTGTTTATCCAAGACCACAGGGAATTTTATATTTGGAAGTCTTTCTTTGGGCCTGTCATAGATGTTACAGTCCAAGATGGGAATAGTAGTATAATTATTTGTTGATCTGGGGAAAATCCAGCCTGAACTATATACAAGTTTTAGAAGTTTATTTACAGATCCGGGTATTCAATAGGGAGATATTTTTCATAATAGAGGAATATTAATAATAACAAACTTTGGAAGGATCAGAAAGTAGGAAAAGACAGGCCACGAGTAGCCTTTTTCCTCATTATGAAACGGTGGGCAAAATTCCCAGAAAATCTAGGAAAGTAAACAAAAAAAGCCAAATTTACTCATGAAAGAGGTTCTGTGAGGATTGAGAATTTCTTATGTTTTTCCTGGCTTGGGAAACAGCCTCTGAAACTGCAGTTTATAATGCACATGTGGAATGCATGAAACAAAGGAAAAATGGCTCCTGCAAACACAAGCCCTGAGATGGGGGCTGATGAGGGCACTGCTTTTGCAGCAAAGGTGAGCTCCCAGCTGAGAGTGCCTTTCCAGCCTGCAGTGGACAAGCGGCAGCTTTGCATCAGGCATGGCAACAATGGGAGCAGCGTGGCTGGTGTGGAAGAATAGGATCCATGTATCAGAGTCCACCAAGAAGCCCCTCGTGCTTTCACATCACTCCATTTAGTACCTCCCTAGGCAAATTGCGTCCAGTGCCATATGTACTGTTGGGAATTACTCAGCCTATGGTACAAGGCACACCACCTTACTACTAAAAGTGCATGAGGGAGTTTGTTCTGTATTTAGTTTTGATGGCATAAACCAAATGGAATCTAGATCTCCCTGCTGTTGGCAGAGAGTGGAGAGCATCTGCATTGCTATTGATGTGCCAAGAGAGATGTTTAGAATCTGGAAGTCCGTGTCATTAATGACAGACAGAATATGTGTGCAAAGTGGCTGTGGGCTGTGTGGGTTCCCTTTTGTGTTCTTGTTTTCGCCACCATTTGCTGCTTGTCAGAGGCCCTGGCTCCTACCAGAGGAAGACACTTTTCCACATCAGGCAGCCTTCCTTGTGTTTCCCCAACCGTCAAGCTGCTGACATTTTATAGAAATGCACTCTTAAACTCTGCAGAGTTCCTTGTCCAGTATATTCAGAGTATGCCTGACCACTTCTTCTTGTTTGTTGCTCCCTGGGGAATAAAATGCTTTATTCTTGTAGTTTGAAACTTTTACCTACTAGACAAGGTTTCAGATAAGAGAATGGATTATACTTACTCTAGGCATTTCAAAATTTGAGGCATACTTGTTTTCTGAAGGGAGATTGTATCAATGACTCCATGGATCTTAGTCCTCTCTAATTGTTATTTCTTTTTCTCTTCTCTGATAGTTTTTTTTTGGG
>WBNM01026144.1:86731-143676 GCA_013399055.1 Ramphastos sulfuratus
TTTTTTTTTTTTTTTTGGTGGGTGTAGGATACTTCTGAATTACTTTTTGGAACTCCTTAATTTGCCTACTGACTCTTGATGATTATGCACTATGTTTATGCTTCTGTTGGAAATTTTGAAATCCCAAAGAGGTTGCCCTCCTTTGCTCCCTATTATATTTTCTAAATATTATTTTCCAAATGGCTTAATCAGATCTCTTACTGGAGTCAAACTTGGCTGTAGTAGCCACTGTTGCATGACTGTTGGTGTCCTGTAGTTTTTGGGATTCGGTTTTGCCTGTTTGTTTGGACAAAGGTTGAGAGAATAGATTATTTCCCAGCTGGCTCTTGTTGTTGAGAAATTACTGTCAAAGTAGTTTGTTTATGCTTACTTATGTGGTGCTATCCTGTCATTTTGTGTTATGGAGCCAAAGCTATCTGTGACAGAACACTGTTGAATTTTAGTTCCTTGGTGATCTTTTGTAACACTGTGTTCTGGTTCTTTTCTGGATCAGGAAAGCAGTAGTGTGAAGTAGCCTGGGATTTATCAGTGGGTAGACTTAAGGCTTATGAACTTTTAAAATCCTTTTCAATATTTCCAGTCTCGGAATGTTGAGGATCACTGTGTCCACCGCATGTACATAGCAGTGTGTCTTGCCTCCACTTTGTAGTTGTGCAACAGTGTAGTTGTATCAGCTAGGCTCAGTAGCAAACTCTTGTGCCCACTCTGGTTATCTTCTTACTAATGAACGTTTTGCCTGAGCGGGTAATTTGGGTTTCAAGTAGGGAAGGATTGTCTTGCTTGTTAACATGGGGCAAGTTTTAAGAGTGAAATTATTTTGCTTGCTTGTTTCAAGGTGGTTTCCTCAAAAACTTGAAGCTTGCTTCCCTGTCACTTATGCCATCTGAGTTGCTTACTTCAGTCTGGGACCCAGATTTTGCTTTAAACAATAGTAGTTAATCTTCCTTCTGGGACTTTTTCTGAGGTTTTCTGTTCCAGACAAGTGTTTGGAAGTGTGACCGAAACAGTAAATTATGTGTGTAGGAACTAACTGTAATGTGGCATGGCCTTGGAGTTTCGTGGGAGGTGGGGCTGGAGGTGAAAAAAGTAGTAGCACTGTTTCTACTTCTTTTTCGTTTCTCCCAGATCAAGCACTGCAACTAGCAGAAACTTTACTACCTCTTCAAAATCATCAGCAAGTTCTTATTCCTCAGTGTCTGCCACTTCTGTCATTACTAACGGTGATAGCAGTAACTCCTATGGACTGAACAGCTCCCACCTGGGCAGGGGGTAAGAACAGGAATGTTCTTTTTGTTTCTTCAACCTTCATGTAAATGAGTGCTCCTATGCATCCTTGCCTGCCTAGAAAAGGAGTGTGACAGTGCCCTATGAGGAGTTCTGTGATTCTTGTGTACCTGTTTATCAAACTTTGCTTTTGAGACCACCGCCTTCTATTCCTTGCTCACTTGCAAAAGTAGAGCATGTTCCAGAGCTTACTAACTGCTAGGGCATTGCTTGATTTTGAGGGGATTTGGAATATGAGGGAAGGGATTATATTCTTTTCTCCATCTGCCAGTGTGCTAGAAGCCTTTCTAGGTAGATATCATTATTTTCTTATTAGCTCTTGCAGTAGATCATACAGACTCATGTAGACACTTTGCTGCCTTAGGATAATTTGCTGTGTACTTGTAGACAGAAGAAACTCATGTATTATGAGTCATAAATTATTAATAGAATGTGTAACAATTAATGTTTGCAAAGTCAGCACATATATTTCACATTTCTGGTATTCAGTATTAGGCACTATGAAGCATCAGGAACATGTAGAATGGTTAATTCTGTTAAACGTTTTTTTGGACCTGTTTGATGTGACTTTTAAATAGTATTGAGACACAATAAACTCATTGTGGAGTTCACTGTGTTGTCTTTCCTCCAGAGGATCTGGGTTTGTCTGTAACTCTTACAACTGCAGGGAGAGTCCTTCCCTGTCACAGCCTGGACTCTGTGGACTCAGTAATCTTGGAAATACCTGCTTCATGAATTCTGCATTACAGGTAAGAATTGGAAAGAGCCCTCTTTAGAATGAAATAAAACAGCAGTCTTGCAGATTGTGGATTAAAATCTGAAGACAAAAGGGTGTTTTAACATGATTCAATGAGGAGACTGCACCTGGAAGAAAACAAACCCAGACCAAAGGGAAAAAAAAAAAAAATCAGATGGTACTGTGATTTAGGTTGACTTATGCACAGCACATAGTGTAGCATTAAGGACTGGATCTAAAATACCTGGCTTCTGAAAAGGCTGTGGGGGAAGTCATACTAAACAGGTGTCTAACTGTAATGTAAGGTCCCAGTGCTGTGGTCTGGGCTGATGTGGAAGACATTTTGACTTGTGTTGACCACATAAGCAACATAAGCAGTTCTGGGGTCTGTGGTTAAAGATTCTTGGAAAATTAGGGTATGGGAAGTCTCAAGAAGAGTTTGAGTTCCCTGTGTGGAGTGTTAGGGTTGTAACAGGCAAAGTTAATAATGATTACTATACCTATTTAACAATCTCTTGTGTTTATTTGCTTTATTTAAAAAAACCAGACTTGTTAATTTGGAGAGACATTGTATTGAGAGCACATACCCTCCTTCCAGGAGTCTAGGCTTTTTTTTTTTCTGGAAGATTGTTTGCTCTTTGCATTGCTGAATTATTAATTACAGTAACTTTCAGTGAATGCTTAAAGCTATTCTGCACCAAAGGAACAGAAGGTGACAAATGTGATGTCGGTTCTCATTCTGAAATTTCTTTAGAGCTAAGGAGCTGCAGACCAGGCAGCTTTAATGCCTTAAGTAAGATAAACCAGTAGAAAAATGCTGCAGAGGGGAGGCTAACATTTGTGAGCAAATACATTGTATAGGAGAGAAGTTAGTGTGGCTCTGCAAAGTGAAACCATGTGTCAGAGATGAACTGTTAGGCTCTTGAATGATTCTTTAGTGGCAGTCCTTATTTGTCTCAGTTACGGTCTTGAGCTGCAATACTTACAGTGTCCTACCCTCCCAACAGGTTAGTTGGTTTGTTGTTTGTTTTTTTTTTTTTTTCCTACACTAAATATACTCTCAAATTCAGTCTTGGCAGTTTTGTGAATAGCTTAGTATGTATTCTGATGTGAAAGCTGGGTTAATTTGTCACATAGATTTATTTTCTTGTGGACTAAGTTAATTTTCTTAATGCTTTTTCAGTGTCTGAGCAATACCCCTCCGCTGACAGACTATTTCCTGGAAGATAAATATGAAGCTGAAATAAATCAGAACAATCCACTGGGGATGAGAGGAGAAATTGCAGAAGCCTATGCAGAGCTTATTAAACAGATGTGGTCTGGGAGGCAGTCTTATGTGGCTCCACGTATGTTTAAAGTAAGTACTCTCTGTTCCTGTAGCATAGCTTTTTGACAGAAGGAACAGGAAAAGCTAATACACCTTCTGTGTATTTCGGTGTTCTGAAAGCAGCAATGGCAGAATGGCTTCAGTGTTGTTCCACATATTGTGTGTGTTTCACATTTCAGGGTAGAGGGAAGAACTTGCCAATGAGTATAATGTTAAATGCCTTACTTGGTAAATGACCTTCCAGCCTGAGTGCTGCTTATAGATGCCTTAAAATGATCTTAACTACAAAACGAGGCAAGGTGATGTGGATTGCCAGCTCTGAACTTCAATGAGTGAGGAAAAAGTACAAGCTATATGTTTGAAAAATGTAATTGTAAAGCGCAGAGCAAAATGCATTTTTGTGACTATAATGGTGTTTGGTGATGCAGTGTTCCCAGTGCTTCAGTATAAAGAGCTGCTTTCAGCTGAAGTACCGCAGTGTTGCAGTTATTTATGAACTCCTAGGAAAAGTTGTAGCTGTCTTTTGTTTTAAACGTGATACAGAGATGTTCCAGTGCAAAACAACGTAATTAAAGCATCCAGGGACCTGTAAGAGTTTGCTTCTGTGGTGCAGTCTCAGTATGTTGAGGAAGAATAACGTCCCAAATACATGAAATAATCATTGACCTGATAGCAATGTAGATGTGCATCCTTTTGCTGTTTAGGTTTTGCATGGTATAGGCTAGAAGTTGAGGGTACGTGCTTTCAAGACCTGGAACAAAAGTCTCATGGACTACAGAAACCTGTCCTCTGTAGGTAGGTCTGAAACAGCAAGGTTTTCTTGTGGGACCTTTTTTGGTTTGTTTTTTTTTT
This sequence comes from Ramphastos sulfuratus, assembly GCA_013399055.1. Lineage (NCBI taxonomy): Eukaryota > Metazoa > Chordata > Aves > Piciformes > Ramphastidae > Ramphastos > Ramphastos sulfuratus. The sequence goes on from WBNM01026144.1 coordinate 90,931, forward strand.
TTTTTTGGAAGCAGGAACAGCGAACGATGGTGTTGTGAGATAGCACTTAAGAGCAAGCAGTGTGCCCAGGTGGACAAGAAAGCCAATGGCATCCTGGCTTGTATTAGAAATGCTGTGTCCAGCAGGAGTAGGGAGGTGATTGTCCCCTTGTACTTGGCTCTGGTGAGGTCACACCTTAATATGGTGTTCAGTTTTGGGCATCTCAGTACAAGAGACAAGGAGATACTGGAGCAAGTGCAGTATCATGGAAGGAGTGGTCAGGCATTGGAATGGGTTGCCTGGGGAGGTGGCTGAGACACTAATCTGGATGTATTTAAAAGTTGTTTGGATGTGGCGCTTCAGGATACGGTTCTGGGGGTGAACCTTGTGAAGCAGGGTTATCAGTTGGGCTTGGTGATCCTGAGGGTCTTTTCCAACCTGAAGGTTTCTGTGATTTCCGTGAACTAAGCACTTAGGAGGCTGTATATGGGTGTGCTGTTTCTGAATCTTGCTAGGTCGGACTATAATGTTTCTGACTTCCATGTCACAATATCAGAATAAAAAGAGATTGCTGTGACAAGGATTTAAATCTTAATTCCAATCCAGTTTTGTTAGTCCATGAGTATCTTCTGCAAGCAGCTTCAGTCTTGGTGTCCACTTTCTTCAATATGCTACCTTATAGCAAGTCTGTGTTAAGGGAACTGCAGGTTTTTGAAAGAGAAAATGAAAAATGCATCAGGCAGATAGGTTTTGTGTACTGGTTGTTTGTAGATTCCTAAATTAACATTGATAACTTAGATCTCTAATGTCACAGTACTAAATATATTCTTCTGTCTCAGCACTAGGGGGAAAAAATAGTTGTGGAAGTTATTCTGGCACACTTAACTGCATTAGCATCCAGTTCATTGTGGTCTGCTGATAAAATAAGGTAGCACATAGGTAATGCTCACTCCCCTCTGACCTTTGACTTTTCTGTTGCAGACTCAAGTTGGCCGGTTTGCTCCACAGTTTTCAGGATACCAGCAGCAAGATTCGCAGGAGCTCTTGGCTTTTCTTTTAGATGGCTTGCACGAGGATTTGAACAGAGTGAAGAAGAAGCCCTACTTGGAACTGAAGGATGCCAATGGCAGACCTGATTCGGTAGGGTACCCTTTACTTGAGGGTAGGGCAGGGCAGGTAGTGCTTCTCAGGGAGTTTAAGTGGGTTTCATGATGCTTCTGGGCCTTTCTGCTCACAGGCCACACAAATATCCTCCCTACCAATCAGTGTACCAGGGAGGGGGGATCCTTGTGCTTTATGGCCCAGTTTGACCCTTCATGCCACTTTGCAGCATACTGCTGTTGCTCTGCCTTACAGCAGAATGTCTGTTCTTATACTGATGCGGAGGAAGGTGTGCTTATGATACAATACTTAATCAGGTCTCCGGTGGAGGGGAAGTTAATCTTGTGACAGAACATATCTAAAAGTAGGCTGTAGTTACTAGCGTAACCTTTTGACTATGCAGGCCCATCTCCTTCCTTCAGGTTGATTGAGCAGCCACTCTTAGCATCAATTTGAGGAGAGCTGTTACTGTGCAGGCATCATGCTTGCACGTGGATTTGAGTGGCACTGGGAGTATTCTGATGTGGAGGTGCCAGGGGTGCGCTTCAAATGAGGATCTGAACATGGGCCATGGGCACAGGGTTGTAAGCAACCATTCCAGTGTCCCACTAGTAGATGGCAGTGTGTCAAGTGACATCAGCTTATGAGCTTTTAGGCCAGACTTCTTATACGTGCTTCCTTATGGCCTCTAGACAAATGTAATCTGTGAGCTAGCTCTGAAACCAGGCTGAGAGCACTGGTCAAGACAAACAGAAAACTAAAGTAAAAGTGACTTGGTTGCAACATTGGATCTTGATGAATTTGTAGTATTTGGTTGACTATCTGTATGTATTTCCTTAACTCAGTTTGATTTTTCTGCTTTCTGGTGCTGTGGAAATGGGTGCTCTGATATTAAAACAACTTTACATTTTATTTAATTTTGGGTTTAGTTTAAACACCCTTGGGCTCCAGTTACCCACTCTCTTTAAATACAGAATTATTTTGTGCCATTTTTCTGACAGAGGACAGAAGAGTCTCTTCTGCTCATTTTAGTTCCTGTATTTTCTCTGTCCTCTGTTTTCAGTCAGCACTGATACGTGAGCTCTTGCAGACACTTCTTTGTTCCTCTGAAGCTGTCAAACAGCATGCTCTTATGAAACTGAGACACGTGATAGTGAAGTCTTCACCTAAATGAACTCAGTCTCCTGATCGGGCTTTTACCTCTTGATGCAGTATAAACAGCTGCAACATACTAGCAAATGCAGAGTGCAGAGGAAATACAGCAGGTGGAAAACAGTTTTAGTAGACTCTAAAGGCCAGATGTCATAATTATTTTTAGGAAATGTGTGTGACTGGTTGGTTTTGCTTTTAACTGTCAATAACTTCATATCTTTTGCCTTTTCTTGCATAATACAGTGCATGTGGCAACACCACAATAAGTAACATACTTAAATTTTTTTTTTCTCCAAGAAATAGTGATAATTGTGGGATGTAAAAAATGCCCTGTGTGCCTTCATTTTCTATAGGTACTTTCATCCACTGATGACATCCATACTGTCAGACTTTATTACTCTGTTTCCATCTCGGGGTCCTGGTTAGCAACAGTAGCGTTGCAGTGGGTGTATCAATGGCACTTGCTTTACTTGAGTTGTTTTATATGCGTGGTATTGTATCCCAAATGAAAAGTGTCATTCTAAGGAGAGCCTCTGGTTGCACTGAAGTAAACACATGCCAGCTATCAGATGTCCTTAGGTGCAAGGAGTTTATCAGTTGTATTGTGAGTCTTCAAGGGATTGTACTTTGTCTCCTGTTGTACTTTCTTTGTGAGATGTGGTCCATCATTTTCCAAGAAGACGAAGCTATTTTTCTCAGAAGCTGTTAGCTGCAGTTGTCTTTCAAAAGCAGAGGGCAGCAGTCTGTTCCTCCATGGAGGAGAGTGGAGCATATCTTGTTAGCAGCTTGTCCTGGAGCATGGCCTGCAGCCTTGTCACTGTCCCCTTGGCTCCATTCATGCTTCTTGTGTGCACTGAGGAATACCTGACCAAATGACTCAGCTAAAACAGATGTATTAACACCTGACACAAGGTCTTAGTTTCACTAAGAAAAAAATACCAGTATGTTATGCTAAGCACAGAAGTAGACTTTACTTTTCCTGGAATTTACACTTCACTTTGAATTTCAGAGGTTTTGATCCATGTGCTTGTTATGCTATGAAAGTGTTTATAAGAAATAACATTTATTTTTTTTCTTTTTTATAGGAGGTTGCAAAAGAGGCCTGGGAGAATCATAGGCTGAGAAATGATTCTATCATTGTGGATATTTTTCATGGTCTTTTCAAATCTACGCTTGTTTGTCCTAAATGCTCCAAAGTATCTGTGACCTTTGATCCCTTCTGTTACTTAACCCTTCCACTGCCCTTGAGGAGAGATCGTCTTATGGAAGTTACCCTGGTATATGCAGACTCACAGCATAGACCTGTCCAGGTGAGGCATCTTGAAGACAAAAATTTAAGTCATAGAATCATAGAATGGTAAGGTTGGAAAGGAACTCAAAGATCATCTAGTTACAACCCCCTGCCATAGGCAGGGACACCTCCCACTAGTACAGGTCACATAAGGCCTCGTCCAGCCTGGCCTTGAATACCTCCAGGGAGGGAGCATCCACAACATCCCTGGACAACCTATTCCAGTGTCTCACCACCCTCACTGGAAAGAACTTCTTCCTAACATCTAAATCTCCCCTCTTCCAGTTTAAACCCATTGCCCCTTGTCCTGTCATTGCAAGACCTTGTAAATAATCTCTCCCCAGCCTTCCTGTAGGCCTCCTTCAAATACCAGAAGGCTACTATAAGGTCTCCTGGAAGCCTCCTCTTCTCCAGGCTGCAGAGCCCCAAAGTCAGCTGAGTCTTTCTCTTAGGTTTTAAAGTTGACTCTTTGAAGTAATCTAAGAAACATTAATGTCCACTTTTGAGTGAGGTGGGATGGGGCTTTTAATTGAACATGTGAAATCTTGATTTGTGACACTAAGGTTAGCTAGAATTGGCACACCCGTGATGAGATTACCTGTGTGATGTATTGCTCCTTAAAAGCAGTAATGTATTTGCACTGGCATGTTTACCTCTTGTTACTTTGAAAAACGTAAAGGTGAAACTTACCTTGAATGGATGAGACCTCTGGATTTCAAACAGCAATGAAAAACAACCCCTCTTGATGGAAATTGACTTTGGCCTTGTCTTTGTTTCTAGTATCGGGTTGTGGTGCCGATGATGGGGGCCATCTCAGATCTGTGTGAATCACTCTCCAGACTCTCTGGTGTTCCTGCAGAGAATGTAAGGATAAATGCAGCACAATGATTTTGATTAAATGTCTGTTCTTGAAGCATTTTGCTGACTTAGCTTTTAGATGAGGAATAAGCTGAATTTAATGGAGCAGTGACAAAAGACTAAGGAGTTTTGAGTGCTGTTCTTTGATTACAAAAATGCATGAAACAATGTATGTTTATGCCAACACTTCCACTGCAGTAGAGAGAGAGCAGAAAGCCTCCACCCCCAACATTTCTTATAGTGTGTTTTTTCAGTGCTGAGAGATGCTCAGTGTCTGTTTTGGGTCAGTCTCTTCTTGGGCATCCTTTTAAAATGAAGAGATCAAGTGAGCTTTTCCAGTGGGAGTGGTTTTGTAGTTGGTGAGGGTATCTTCAAGATGCCAGTGTAGCACTTCAATTTATTTATTTATAGATGCGAGTAATCTATGCCTGAAATCTTAGTCTGTTGCCACTGATGTTGGGATCTGTGCTGGTTGTTTCCACCAGGATGATGTGCAGCTGTTGAAATTGCATCACCCCAGTAAAATCAGATGTTACTTGCTTTGGTTTTTCCATCCATCTTAAAAAATACCTGTGATTAGCTGCTGGGTGTGGTTCTAGAAAACTCTGCTGATGTTGGTTTGTTGAAAATTATGATTTAAAAAAAAAAAACACTAGGAATAAAATGTTGCTTGACTTTAGTTTGCCTAAATCTATGTAAGCTTTTATTATAATCTCTTTGCAAATATCACTTGCTGTTCTAGATGGTGGTGACAGACGTGTATAATCATCGGTTCCACAAAATTTTCCAAATGGATGAAGGTTTAAATCAGATCATGCCAAAAGACGACATCTTTGTGTGAGTAAAGCCAGGAAGATGCCATGATGCAGAGAATGCTGCAAAGCATTCACTTGGGTTTCAGAATTTACAACCTGGATTTCTTTTTTTTTCATATTTTCCTTTTTGAAAAGCTAAACCTTCCTGTAGATGTTTTGCATGGCTGAGTGGTAGTACTGTACTTCAGTAGCAAATTAGCACATGCAGTGTAGGTGTTATCCTAACACAACAAAGTCGTGGCTCTGGGTAATATTGAACTTTTTGTTTTGTCTTTTATTCTGCAGTTTGGAAATTTCTACAAATCTTGTAGGTGTCTGGATTACAGTTGCACTTTCACTGGCATTTCTAGGCAAGCACAAGCTTGCCATTGTTCTGTTCCCAATCAGCACAATGCTTTGAAGCTGTTTTTGGTCATAGCATGAAGTCTAAGCTGCTGTACTCTCTAGCACCCAAGATGGTCATGAAAGCATGCAGCTAACCATGAATGGAGGTTCTTTTCAGACTCTTGACTGGCAGTTACACTATTTGGGTCTTAACTGTGGTTTTGAGTGACTTCATTGAAGCAGGGGATTTGGTTGTGCTTGATGTTTTCTCTGTGCTTGGCGGAAGAGATGTCTCCAGTCACCTGTGAAATCTGGTGAGGCAAGCAGCAAAAGCAGTGTTGCTCTCCTACAGCTGGAAAATGAAAATCATTGCAAATGAAGTGTAAAACAAACTTGGAGGTTTGCACACCTGCGGTTTATGGGGTCAAAACCAACCCTTTATCACAAGTCCACTCTTCCTCATGTGTGAATATTCCAGAGCAAGGATGTCACTTCCATAAAATAGTTGTGCCAGTGTGAGGTCCTGCACTTACCTAGGGTGTACCTTTCACCGAGTGGAATGCTGTGACTCTGCCTGGGGCTCTTCTGTCGTGCTGTCAGTTGTGACCTTATTGCTGAGGTGTAATGTCTGAGTTTTTCTGCAAGTTCTTGTCATACTGTTTTCTTCAATTGCAGCTGAAGATGTCGCTGGTTAGGATGCCTAGGAAGAACTTCTGGCTTCTGTGAGATTTGTTTTGTGAGGGTATCGTAAAGGGTTAGTTTGTAAGTCTGTCTCCAAGGCTAGAACGCTGGAAAAACAAGAAGTGTGATAGTGCAGTGGTAATTACAAGAAAACCCTGCTTTCCTGCAGGCATAACATGTTACATATCCCTCCCCAGAAAACAGCTGTGAATCAGCTCTGCTCCAGGGTGGAGGGAAGTGTTAGCTGAACTGCAGCTCTACTGTGTCTTTTCCTCTGCAATCACCACTTCCTTTTATGTGCAGGCACAACTGTAAATGAGGTGATGCTGTGAGTCACAGTCCTAGTGAGTCAACTGACCTGGATTAAAAATAACCCTTCAAGGAAGAGGAGACATAGTAGGAGGAAGTTTTGCTAATCCTGTTTTTCCATGTACACTCTCTAAGTTGTTTCCAGCACTGTGGGACCAGAGCAAGTAGCCAGGCATCAGGGCAAGAAATAGGAGAAAGCTGCTCATAGAAACTTTCTTTAATAGGTAATGCTGCCAAGAAGAAGATATGTAAAGTATTCTTCTAACCTACAGCTAAACAACAGTGTTCTTGTATTGAAAGCAAAGTTTGTCTCAGAAACCAACAGAGAAACACTTGTTTGTAAAGAGTAAAACTTCTTTAAAAGCAAGTGCATAATTCTATTGCAGACAATCAGCTTACCTCGTTGGGTTATAAAAAGTCTGTTTGTAGGTGTTCTGAGGTTTAAGTAAATAGTCCAAGAAATGGTAGTAGTAGTGTGATGGTTCTTAAATTCTGCTGTTTCTGTCTCTTAAGTTCTTGTATCTGCTGAAGAGAGATTGACGGTCCGTCAATTCTGTTAAGATTGGTACAAGGAGGGAGCAATTGAAGTGTATCTTCGTCTTGGGTTTTCTGAACTGTGGGTTTGAGTGATTCTGTAGGGATTTTTACCCTTTATACAGCCTGAAGTGAGCAAGCTGTGAGCATGTAGTGGCACTGGCAGAAACTTTGAACATTGTCCTTTGCTTGGATTTAAGAGTGGCCATGTTAGGCTTGTACTTCATTGGGCTCTTGTGAACCGATACGTTGATTTCTTTGCATTGCCTTCTTTGTCAGCCTCTTCTCTGAAACTAGAGCAGCTCTGTTCACTCTACCTGTGCTTTCTGGTTAACTTGTTCCTTCTAGCCTAACTGGTTTAGTGTTCTACTTCCCTGCTTTTTATGATTTTGGCATGAAAACATAGCTTGTCTTATCCTCAGTGCTGGTTGAGTAACTCTCAGCATTTGTTCCTGTGCCTTGGCTGGGTTGATTTAACTGTGGAGCTAGATAATAGCTTGGGTCAGGATACTGGGCAGTGTTAAAACAAGCGTTCTCTTATCTGGTGTGGAGTGCAGTGTTGCTCTGCATGCAGCTGCCCTGGTATATGCATGGAAGTGGCACAAGAGTGGGGCAGGGGCAGATTGAAGCTCCTCAAGTGCTCCTAAAGCTGATACACTTCTGGCAGAAGTTATCAACAGTAACATGTTGGATGAGGGCTTCCTGAAGATGCTGTGTGATGGATGCTGGAGAATGTGGCAAGCTGATTTAGATTGTTGTTGTTGGTAGCCTTAGGAGTTTCCAATATTCTAGAAACTTACCTGCCTTCTCAGATTCTAGGCAGGTATCTTGTTGTTTATTAAATGGAGGCATAGAAAGTATTTTTTATAAAATCTTGAGTCTTTCAGAATCTTCTGTCTTTAAAGAATGAACTTACTTCCACTTGACACTAAAAATATAGAATTGAAATACTGTGTACTTGAGAAACATTTCATGTTCCCAAAGTCAATGAAGAAGACTTGAGTGCCCACTAAAAAGCATTTTGTCCTTTTAGTTTTAAATTAAGGTCAAATCTTAATAGAAGTGACAGAAAAAGATTCGCTTCTTATAGGTGGGAAGGCTGTCTCTGTGCCTGCATAATCTGCAAAATGTTCTGCTTGGAAGAGATCTGCTTGTGCTGACTGGTGATGTAGTTGTGGAGTCTGTCAGTGGTTACATTGGGTAGTGTGTATCTCTTCTGTTCCTGAAAGAAAACTATCTTTGTATTGATTAATGAAGGGGAACAGCTGTCTTTTGTTAGAAAGTTTAATTGTGATGTTTTACAGTGACAGTATTTTCACCCCAAAGTCACAATGTAAATAAATAGCAACCTAAATGAGATTCAATAAATCATGCTAACCCATCAAAAGGCAATACCCATTTTTACTGGGTATTGCCACAAAATAAACTGATAAGGCTTTCTAAAGCGCTAAGTTGGGTTAACAAGACAGCAATTGATTTATAAGCAAGGAAGAAGCCCCCTGGAAGCTGCTTGCCTGCCATGTTTGTAAATGTAATTTTTCCATAAGATTTGTGTGAGTTGCCTTGTGTAGTGAGACTAAATTGTAGCAGTTTTTATTGTAGGAGAACAGAAGTTACAGAAAAGATTAGGTTTTTAATAGCATTACTTATGTTACAAATCCAATAGGACAACTACGTTGTGCCAGGATGCTCACAGTGCAGCCAAGCTAGAGAGATGTCAGTTATCAGGTGGGAAAACAAACTGAAGAGGGGTATCTAGTAATCATGGCACCTTTTTGTAGGATGTTTTTAGGCACAAAATGTTAACCTAGATATGTTTAAAGTTGTCATGTAATACACAACCTAGGGTATGACTGAGGACCATTAGTTGATTGCATTTAATAAGGGCTGTTTACTAGAATTAAAATATATCTTGTATTTAAATTAGCATAATATTTACCATCTTACATGTTTGAATTCTTTCCTAATTCATATTTTATTGGTTCAGCCCCTTTTATATACTGATTATCTATTCTTACTTACCAGTAATGCCCAGTGACAAGAGTTCCCTACTGGCAAACTGTCATGTGTACATCTCATTTGTTACAAGTAACTGGAGGTATATGCAGTCTCTTCTGCTGGTTAGAAAATAAAGTGCAAAGAAATAAGCAATTCAAAGTAGAGCTAGATCAGTACAGCATAATCAGAAGTAGTTTTCTCATCTGTACATCCCCCAAATGTGTATTTTAAAACTGCAGAGTTCTCAGTGGGTCCTATTGGTTTTTGAGCTATTTTCCTGAAGGATTTTGCTGCCTAGTCTTTGAACTTGAAAGTGTTCAGTCTTTTCGTCTGGTCCTTGACAGTTACATTGAAAGCATTATGAGACAAGCTGTGATAAACTGAAGACAGCAACCTTCCATGCCTCATGCTAGTCCTTATATCATTTTAATGATATAACAGTTTTCTCACTTCTTTCTTTACTCTCTTCCACTGGTAGAAGCAAACCAAGGTTGTGTTTAGTGATCATCTGTGGTTGTTTGCTAGAGCCTGAGAATGCAAAGAACGCCTGTTTAGTGACGGGGAGCTACAAAGCCCTGGTCCCTGATTTCCTGAGCAGCTGCCCTCAGATCGTTCCTTTGTTCCTTGCTTTCACTGTTCCCTTCTAAACAGAACATTGATGAGAGTCCAGCAGATCTTCTGTCTGTGGTCACCTGGGTCTCTTCTGTAACAGAAATCAGTTGTTTCATTGATTCTGAAGCTTTAGCATCTTATATTGACTGAAACTGCCAGTTCTTACCTTTGGACATTTCTTAGCATCAGCTTAAGTTGTCTCAGGACTGAAAAAATTAAATATAAGTGGTTAGTCTCTTGCAGTGTTTCTTCAGACTTGTTTGCTGGAAGCTGCAGCCAGACCTAGGTCTGCATGTGACAGCAATGCCCATGTTGGTTTGACATACTTGTGGTCTTAGAGCACTGTGCCAGCCATCTGGCAACACAAGTCTCAACTCAAAATTCAAGAAAGGCTCTAATACTGTAGGAGATCTCTGCTTCAACAGGGATGTGATTTACAAATAAAAAAACCCAAACAACCCCCCAAACTCAAAACCACTTCTACTTTTTGTTTGGTTGTCTTGCCTTTGATACCGATGTCTGTGAAGTCTCAGCTTTAGATTTAGGCCTTTATATTGGTTGATTGCTGAGGAGAATACTGATTTCCAAGAAATGCTCTAGTTGTAAATGTCAGTGAGCAGAAACTCACAGAACATGTTGCAGTAGGAGTAGCATAGCTGGAATGTGCTTTATTGTTTCTCTTACGTTTGCTTGACAGAGGACACAGTTCATGGGCACAGATATTGTAGGTGCAGTACACAAGATATATAGAGTGTTGAACTTGCACATTTTGGGGCTGATTTCAGTGATTGGAAAAGTGGTATAATTCTCTTGTTTTGATCACAAGGGTATGAGGGAAGACATGTTCAGCCTTCTGTGTTTTTTGCAGGACACTTTGGACATCTAAAGATGTGTGTTGTGAATTTTTGTCCCACCGAAGTGGTGAGTGATGCTGACTCTTGAGAGGTGTTTGGAATTTAAGCTGATTGGAGAGCTTGGGAAAAAAATAAATGAAATCTGCCCTGGATAGCTAAGATAATATTGTCCCTGTCAGCTGCTTGGTTACTGGCTCACTGGTTCTTTTCATGTATTACCTTTCCAGTTGTGCTCTGTCACTGTAAACCTTCAAAAAATAGTGAATGTTCCTGGGCTTCTTGATATTTATGTGAGTTTAAGTAACTCTCAGATGCGTCCCAGAATGAACCTGGCTCCTTGTTGCTTTAACAGGATAAAACTAGGCCCTTTCTTCTCCAGTTTGCCTGAAAGGGGAGGAGAGTTCGGGGCTGGAATTCTCCAATCCTGTTCTTTCACAAAGCTTTGCACTCATCTCTTTCTCATCAGGACAGGCTTGGAAAGTAGTCTAGTCCTGATACAGCATCGGTGAATTTTTAGCATCAGAGCGTTGATGCTTGCAGAAGTGGAAGAATTTGGGCTAAGACTTGAAGCAAGGTCGCAAGCATGATGTGTAGGGGCCATGCAGCCAAAGAACAGTGGGACTAGCCCTCTACTCACAGCGTTGTAACTGGTTCCCTCGAGGCATGTTTTCTCTGTGAAAGGACATGGAGATCTGTGGCAAATGATCAGGAAATTCGTTATGTAAAGGTGGTCTGCAAATCAATTTGGCAACGTTGGTTCAGTGTTTGTGCTGAATGCTCTCATTCTCCAGGCTAAGCAGAGGACAGCATTCAGCACATAACCAAAATGCTTACTATTTCTTTTTCTTAGGTTCTGTGAAGTCCAGCCCCACTAGGACCTCCGGCTCCCGCTCCAATGTAACACCCACACGTGCACTGTGTGGGTGATACCACATCACTCAGGGATCCTACTGGAGCTTGGAGCCGGCCTACAAGGGGTCAGGTAAGTACTGCTTGAAAAACAAATTCCACAGCCCATTTCAACAGTATCACTCTCAATATTTCTTCTTAGTTCTTAAGGCCTAAGAAGAAAAATCTTTTGATGGATAAACTAGATACCCCTGTTCTCTTAGCCTGGCTAATGGGGCATATAATATGTATTGTTTACCTTGATAAAAGTGTCACAAATTGATTTGCAGGTCACCTTTAACCTATAAAAGTGTGCATATCTGAATAAGATACATTTAGTTTGCCATATGTATTGTGTTTTCTGCCTTCTCTTAGAACATGCTGTATCTTACACTTAGTTGAGTTCATGGTCTCGAAAAACCATGACTGGCTGCAGAAATGTCAGGTTTGTCGATATGACTACAACAGGTTAGCAAAAAAGCTAGTCCAGTAGTTTCGTAGGAAGTGTTTGAGATTTGTAAGATCTTGTAGCAAATTGATCTACAGAGTTTGTTCTCACTTGCTGAAATCTGTGTTTTCTTGTTTGAAATGAGGGTTTGCGTGAGCTTCTATTTATTTAAGTTTTGTAAAAGTCTTGCTGATTGAATTCTCTCATCCATTTTAACCTTCCTTCTCTGTAAGACTGGCAAAATCCCATGACCAGCTTCTGCAGGGCAAACGACCTGTTACCTGAAAAGGTTACATTTGCCGTTTTCTATCTCCTAGTTTACTTGTGTATGTGTTCTGGTATTATGAGAGTAAATGAACAGATCAGGAATATTTCCACTTTCTAGAAGAGATCAGAATATGTGCAGCATTTTCACTCAGGTCTTTTTCAGTCCTCTGTTCATTCTTACTGTCAGCTTTTGCACCAGTTGTAATTTGACAGCAACATCTGTGGGTTGGCATGCAGTAGTGATCCTGTTCAGGTGAATCTGTTTGTCAGCTTCTGCAGTGGCATTTTTTCCTACCATCTCTGTTCTCCTACAAAATATACTTGTTTCTTTGGTTGTTGCTGTAGACTGACTGGTGATCTGCACAGTGGTTTTGAGCTGGAATTAATACCGTGGATCCCAGCATGTGGGAGGAAAAGTTTCAATAATATACAACATGGATACTAACTTGGTCTTTAGCTCACAGTAGTTTTTTCTTTTAGTGCCCTTTCATGTAGCTTTGCCTTGTCTTTCTGTGGCTTCTCGTGCTCCTATGCACTTGGCTTGGAGTTAGTTTGCAAGGGAACAAAAGTTAACCTAATTCATTGTTCACTGCCTTCTCTCTGAATTACAAGCACAGACCCGAAGCCTTTGAGATGTAGATGAAGACTGGTCAAGTCCTAACCTTTTGCTTAGTAATTTTCAGACACTTTTCAGTTGGGAGTTATAAAGGCAACTAGCCAATATCCAGCAGTGTGGTAGCAGCTGAGCTAATGACTCTGACTTCTAAAACTATGTTGTGTAGTCTGGTGTAGCGTTATCTTTGCGTTTTATTACTTCAGTTGAGTTGTGAGATACAGAATTGCAGTGTCAGCTCTGTAACCTTCCTTAAAGCAAGAAGTATTTTTAAAAAACCTTTTTTGTTGTTGTTGTTGTTTTGGTCATATTTTATTGTTTGTGGGTTTTGTTTATTTGGGTTATTTTGTAATAGGGGATGACTGTTCCTCAAGAGATTCAGAAAATGACAGATCTTCATTTTGCTAGGTGGCCTTCTAATACTAGCATGTAAAAGCTGTTCTGAGGTGGAGTGGCACAAAGTGATTATGTCTCGGCAACGTGTGAGATGTTCCTGTGCAAGGTTACAGGGGGTACAACATGCTGGCTGTTTGTGATGAATGACATTTGTGTATGAGTAGTGCTGAGCTTTTTCTTTGTCTCATCTGTTCCGTCGCATAGGGAGGACTTCAGGTGGAGTGTAAATGGGGTTGTGTTAATTGCTGCTGGCAGAGCACAGGGTAGGTGGTCTGAAATGCCATCAAAGAATGCGGAGGAACATATGCATGTTGTGAACTGCTCTGCATTGTATGAGGCTAGCTGAACTGTCTTATAGGACCCGGAGATAATTGTAGGTATTATTCTAGGACTGAGTATGGTCATTTGCTATTTACACAGAGCTAAGTGAAATAATTTATCTCTTTGTGGTGCTATTTCTCAGGAAACTTGAAGGTGTGGACTGTAGCCAGTGCTGATGTCCAACTGAATATCACTGACAGCCTAGAAAACCTCAACAGCCATTGGTATTGGACTCTTTTATGCTAACTGGTCTCTCACGTTCTTGGTGGGCTGGGACTCCCTGGAAAGATAGTTTTTCTCATGTACTCTACTGACTCAGTGCAAATCCCAAGCTGGAATCCTTTTTAGTTTAGGTAGGGTGGAGCAGAAATGCAATTCTGAAATTGCCATTGTAGAGCAGGGAAGAAAACAATTTTGAGCAGAGGAATAATAAAATGTTTCCTGGCCCTTGAGAGAAGGAAGTGACTTTGTCATGCAAGAGAAGATCGTGGTCCTGGTTGTTATGCGGAGTGACATCTTTCATAAAATCTTTCTTTCTCTTTCAGTTTTAAGATAAGTCTGGGACAGTTGACTCACCAAATTTTAAGAGCAGTATGACTTGATATTCCTGAAAATGAATAGTCCTGAAGAAAACAATGTGATAGTGTTGGACTCTGACATCTGCAAATATTTCATTTGCTGTTTCATCCAGTAGCACAAGCTGTGTCTCATTCTCCTCGCTGTTCTCCAGAGCTGTTTGGGAGCTGTTTTCCTTGTGTTTTGTTACTGTCCTTGGATTTTTCTGTGAAGCAGATTTTTCCAAACTCTTCCTTGGTTTTCTGAAATGTTGGCTGCTCAGTGATGTGAGCTCAAGCTATTAACTGTACAAGAGGATGAACCCATGGTATCAAGAAAATTTCTTTTCTCTAGAGGAAACAAACACTGAGGGATTTTAAAGCGCGTTTAGTATTTTTTTCACTGATGCTGTGATGTGGTTAAAGCAACACATACCTGTCAGGGTAATATCTTGAGAGGTGAGTGACAGTAGGGATGTGAATTAGGAGTAAAGGCAGAGGGAAGGTGGTAGAGGTATATCCTGTGTCACTGTGAGCCATGGGAACTGTTCAGAAAACCGCTCTGTAGTGTGAAGACAGAGTACAACCGTTTTCGTCCTTCTGAGGACCTGGTGGAGAGACTTGTTGGACTGAGTTCGTAATGGTTCTACCTGCTGTGCTTCTTGGCACTGGAAGTAACCTGTGAAAACACCTGTCTTTCAAACAGGTATGAAGTTTGCAAGACTGGAGAGGATGGCTCTGAGGACGTGACTCTCTGCGTTTACTTTCGGGAAAAGACAGTGAGACAATCCAGCAACACTGCAGGGACTGTCCTCTTTGGTCAGCCACTCTTAATATCTGTGCCCAAACACAAACTCACTGTGGAGCACTTGTACAGTGTGGTTTTGGAGCAGATCAGGTGAGTCATGTGTGTGCTTCTCTGTTCTATACAAAGTCTCAGTGGCTGCTTGTTTGGATTTACTCTAATGTGGTTGCTGCATCCTTGCAAATGAGAACAACTTCTGCTTTGTATGGGATGTATAAACCAGGATTTGCATTGGTTAGTGTCCAGGGGGTCCAGGGTCTTGATTTTTTGGGCTCTGCAAAAGCAGGCTGTGAGGTAATGCTGGTGGCAGTCACAAGGGAAACTATCTGCTTGGTGCTGGGCAACAGAACAGAACTCGGGTCATATTTTCAGGCATCTTGGATGGAGTCACCATAAGTGATGTGGGTTTGGGAGTTACCTGCCCCCCCACACTTTGTANTATTTTTGCATTTAATATGTACTGGCAGTAAAACTTGAAACAAGCAGTGAAAACAGAGACTTAACTAATTATTTGACTCATTCTGAGAGCTCCTGACCTGTAACTGGTGCTGTGCAGGATGGACTCTGGTTTGCTGAGGGGGATTGGACAGCAAGAGCTGCTGATAGTGAGGAGCACTGTGGTGCTGGTGTAGGGCTGCAGTATGACTGTATGATAATCATCTTCCCTCTCACTAGCCGCTATGTGAAACTCCCTTTGGGAGAAGAATCCTCTACACCCTGTCAAGACAAAGGAACCTGCAATGGCTCCAATGGTGTGGTTGAAGGTAGCGTCCTTTCAAAATCACTTAAAAGCATTTAAAGCTTTTTGTTAGCATTTGATTCGTGCTGTGTATATTTGGCTTAAGCTCTAGCAGATTGTTCTTTCGCTGTTATTAAGTCATGGTACTGCATGGTGTGGTGAGAGTTCTTATAAACCATTTCCTTTCCAAGAGAGACAGAAGTGCCTAAGCAGCAGCAGGAAAGCAGGGTGTGGTGTGCATTTGTCTTGATTAATGTTGGAGAAATTCTTGTTTCCCTATTAGATGTTCATGTGCCTCCCTCCAGAGGCAGCTGCTTTCCTAATACGCCTTTTTGGCATTGAAAACTGGCCTGTTAAGTCACAAAACCAAGTTCTAGAGAAATAAAGTGGAAATAGTGTTGTTCTGTTTGTGGACCTTAGAATTACAAGGTCTCATTCTGAGGCTGGATGCTTCAAGGAAGATTTTAATGCTGATAGCAAGTGCGTATTTCCATTTTGTCTTTGAAATGATTCACTTTTGCTGTGGGAGTTACAACTGGAACAAGTGAAATTGGATTTTAAATGAAGGGGAAAAGTCTGCCCATTTTTCCCAAAGAATGGAAATACAGTTCCTGGAGACTTAGACGTTCTCTTCCGTAAAGACACCCAACCGCAACCCTGATACTTCTCTCTTGGGTGTGCTGTCAGGAGGTGTGATTATTAATATACAGTGAATTGAGCATTCTCCATCATGTCTGATAAAACCCAGCACATTACCCGGCATCTGCTAAAAGTGAAACTCTGTTTTCAGCTGTAAGGATTAGCAGGCAAAGATTTCTTTTTGTGTGGGTCTTTTCATTACTTTCTGAGTAATCAGTATGTGTCATAACAGGCTCATGCAAATAGCTGTCCGTGTGAGGTGTCAGTCTAAACTTTCACTGAAGCTCTTTAATATTGTACTCATTTAAAATTTTTCAAGGTGACATTGAAGAGATGGAGCATCAGGATGGTGGACAGGAAGGCAGGGAAAAGCTGGCAGAAGTTGATCCCTGCCACTCTGAGGGTTGTATGCAGATTGAGTCAGCAAGAGACATACAGCCTTGCAAGAAGCACTATTTCACCTTTAGCCTTGTGAATTCCTCTGGGACTTCTGAGATAAGCTCCATTGTAGAAGGAAAAATCCTAAAACTGAATGGTAATTATTATTTTACTTTAAAAAAAAAGTTCTTCCTTCCCTTTACATCTTTGCAATAAACATTTCTTCTTTCTTGTAGCTTTTTCTGCTCTTGCCGTTGACTGGGATTCCGATACGCGGAGGCTACTTTTTGATGTACAGGAGGCACAGGTTGTAGTGTGGTTTTTTGGTTTTTTTTTAAATAATCTGTGTAGACTTTTCATGGTACTTAAAAGATCACAGTAAATAGTGCTGGAGTCACCAGGATGAGATGTATTTGGTTTATCTTTTGTGAGTAAGACCTGAAGATCAGCAGTTGCTCATGAGTTTCAAATCTGTTCTGAAAAACAGATGCTTTAATTTCAAAGCTAGGTAATCTAGTTGACTGTCTACTTAACAAACAAATCCCCAAAACTCCAAAGAAACCTGAAACTAAATTCATAAAATGAAGTAGAAAGCTCAGTATTCTTTCTGAAAGAGTTCTCCTGGGTTGTTTTTTATAACCTCTTGTTACTGTTTTGCAAAACATCCCAAACCTGAAGTAAGGACTAATGCCCTGTCTCTTACTGACTGTAACACAAGAAAGGAGTGTCTGGAAGCATGAGATGATTGTTGGGGTGGGGAAGGAGTGATTAGAAATGGGCAGCATGATGAAGGTGAGCATGTTTCTTTCTGTGATGTCAAGGATGTGGGACATAATAAAGCATGCATCTTATTCACTAGGCATTTGAAAAACATGAAAGTATGTTGCAGCCCCAGAAGAAGAAGGCTGTAGTAGCCCTGAGAGACTGCATAGAGCTCTTCACAACTATGGAGACACTTGGAGAACATGATCCATGGTAGGAGCCCCTGCTTGCCATGTTTGTTGTAAGATGCCATAACTGTTCGAGTTCACATAATTTGTTGTGGGATTCTGATGATCTCCCAGGTCCGTCCTTTTGTCTTAATCTGCAAGAAGTCTCAGTTCTGTGTTAGTTGTTGACTCAGCCTGCAGACATGGGGTAACAGAAAAATCGAGTTTCCTGCCTTTATTTAAAAAGATAAAAATGGCAGTGGGCATGTAACTTCCAAAGATCAGGCTGGGTTTAATTCCCTCTTCAAACAGTTTTGGAGGAAGCAGTGAAAGAATGAAAGCATGTGGCTACCTAAGAGTAGCTTGAACCAGTCCTGACCAGAATGCTTTCTGTAAGGAAGGGACTGTACTGTCTTACAGAGGTACCTTTTAATGGGAGGCCAGAAGCTTTTCTTTCTTTGTTGTCATTCACTTTCTTGTTTGTTGCTCTGTTCATCAGGTACTGCCCTAACTGTAAGAAGCATCAACAGGCCACAAAGAAGTTTGACTTGTGGTCTTTGCCCAGGATTTTGGTTGTGCATTTAAAGCGTTTCTCATACAGCAGATACTGGAGGGATAAACTTGACACTGTTGTGGAATTCCCTATTAGGTATGATTCTTCCCTCAAGCTTGGAAGAGCTTGAAGAATCTGATCGAGAGAAATCTACTTTTGATACTACTGTTGGGTGGGCTTGTTAAAGTTGTAACTGCAACAGCTCTGCTTCTGGGTTTCAACTTTAAGACAGCGGGTGTGAGTTGAGTCGTTTGTTGGTTTTGTTTGTTTTTTTTTGGGTGGTTGGTGTTTGTTACTCTTAATCAGTTCCACATGTCTCAACACTAGTTACCGGCAGGTACTGATTTGTTTTAAAATGGGTTAAACCCATGTGATTCTGCTGAACCAAGAGAGCTTCTAGAGAGAATTGAGCAAGTTTATTGGGCAGAGCTGCACTTGTAGTACAGCAGATTGCACAAGTACAAGATGAAAGCCTCGTTCCTCTGCTCTGCTTGTCAAGCCCCTCCTGCAGCATGAAGCATACTCCTTACTAATCCTGTGTCACTTTTCATGCCTACACAGGGATGCTCTGTCTTTTATTCAACACTTCACTCTAAACCTTTTGGCAGCACTTGATGTGTTTGCCAGGACCTGCCCTGTGTGGGAGAGGTAACACGTCTGGTCTTGACAGTAATAATACCTGGCCATTGAGCAGCAGAGTGCAATGGTTCTCTGCCAGTGCTGCCTACTTGCAAAGCTGCACTGGTGTCATACATGAGTTTTAGAAGGTGCTGGTTACTGGTCTTCTGATACTTTTTGGATTTCCTTCCAGGGGTTTAAATATGTCTGAGTTTGTCTGCGACCCAAGAGCAGGCTCATATGTGTATGACCTCATTGCGGTTTCCAATCACTATGGAGCCATGGGAGTAGGCCACTGTGAGTAATTGCTTTGGTGTTCTGTTTGTACAAGGAAATGTAGGCAGAGGGGACATTGGAGGGGCTCTGTTGGGAGACCTGCAGCAGCCCTTACCAAAAGTGTCTAGTTCAAACCATACCTCTGTCCAGTTGCCATGCAGAGGGAATTCAAACTGGGCTCATCCATTGATCTGTCACTGATAAAAGATCTCTTTGCTGGAGATCAGCACCATGCAGCCATGCTGCCTAGCAAGGAGAGCTCAGAGAAGGCTCACTTCATCTTCTGATGATGATGGTGCTGCAAACTTCTCTTGTATGTGAAAATGCTGAGTCTTAAACTGTATTTGGGAAAGCTGCGGCTCAAGGGGAGTGAACAAAATACTGTGATGTTTTTCCTAAGTTTCTTTGTCCTGTATCTTGGCTATCAGAAGTACATCTGATATGTGAGACGTAGTTCTAGACAAGCTGGACTACCTTGCGTGTTCTGGAAGATGCCTATGCTGGTGAACTAGGTTTGGGTCAATGTCACAGCTATCTCCTGGCCTCCATGCGTGCTCAGTTTGAGTTTTGAGCATCACTAATGCAGCACAGCTGGCGTGGTGTGACCTGTGGGTCTTCACTGGAGTGCTGAGCTGTGATTTCTTCTCCCGACAGACACTGCCTATGCAAAGAACAAAGTCAATGACAGGTGGTACCACTTTGATGACAGCAGTGTATCGGTGGCTTCCGAAGACCAAATAGTGGTGAGTATTTGGCCTGTGGCTAATCTGAGTTTGTGCTGAAAGTGTGGTTCCCTGCTTTGGGTGTTTCACTTCCAGCCAAGCTGGGTGGACGGTTTCAGACGGTTTTCTCTTTGTTTGGTAGACAAAAGCTGCATATGTGCTGTTTTATCAGCGCCGAAACAGTGAGGAGCATGCTGCCCCATCTCCTCCCCAAGAAGAGTGTGACGGCATGGATACCAACTAAGCAGCACCTCCAGCGCTTGGCCACCATCTTAGCGGTTGCTCTTCTAAAGCCATGCCTGAGGCATCTGAAAATTTTTCTTCCCTCTGTAGGATTCAAAGCAGAAAATCTAGCGCTGGATTATTCAGTGCTGGGGGTTGCAGAATAGCACTGGAGAGCCAGGAATAGGTGCTGACACTTGGGATTTTAGAGGCCAAAAATAATATATATTGGAGCTTCAATAAAGTTCTTTTAAAAATCTGGCTGAGCTGTGTGGCTAGAGGCAGGGGTTGGGGCTGAGCTGGGCTGGGGCTTTGGGTCTTGATCTGAGATTTTTAGCTGAGATTGGGAGAGTACAGCCTGAGCTAGAGGCCAGGTCACAGCTGAGCCTTGCAGGCACCTGTGGAGGAGTCCGATGGGTGACGATTCTGTGAATCGGCATGGGGGCTTCCTGCCAACCCTCCAGTGTTGCTGTCGGGCCCTGCCTGTGTCAGGGAGGCTTGCTGCACCCTTTCTGGACGCTCACTGCAGATCTTTGTACATTGGGCCTATCTGTTCCAGTCTCTGCCATGCTACCTTGGTCTCTTTGCTAAGCAGCAAACGTTTCTCTTCTGTCTTTTCACTGAGGCTCTTCTGGGCAGTCCTGACTCAGCCTTTTTCATGCGAATGCTGGGTTCTGTGATGCAAGAGGCTTCACTGGTAGCAAATCATACCTGCTTGTGGTATGGCACATGTGCGGGTTGATCCACACAGCGATGCAGGACACAGCTGCTCTGGCTCCCATTCTTCTGCAGAGAAAATAACCATCCATAGGTTGACAATTTCTGTCTTCTCCATCCATCTCCTATACTTCATGCTTCCAGACTACCCTTAAAGCACTTTTCGACCTTCTTCATTTCTCCTATGGTTTGTGCAGTGGCAGCATTTTTACCCTTTTTTGCTCATTTATGTGACTCCTTAGAGCTTTTTCTCAGGCAAAAATTAGTACTGTGTCCCCAGAGCTGTCACCTGTAATGATGGTAGCCCAATGCAATGTGTTGTGTTGAGTTTTCAGCCTTTTCTCTTGTGACTTTTTTTTGACTACTCTTTCAGCCTTTTCCCTCCCTTGAGTGCTGCCCTTTAGATCCCTCACCCTGTCATCTTCTGTGAAGCAGCAGGTGTGACAGTCCTCTTCAAAGTCTTTCTTTGCCTTAGCTGTTCAGTAGTTCTGCTCCATCCTTTCAGCGCAATTGGCAAAAGCTTTTCCCTATCACCTCCTTTTCTGTGTTACTTGTAAGACTTAAGTCCAGCTTTTCTCTTGGATGAGGACTCTAGTGAGCACTAGATCAGGTCAGTCCTCACTGGAAAGCTGGTCATCTGTGTGAGGAATGGGAAAAATCTAGAGCCTTAATATTTTTTTTAGAGAAAGATCTAGGTGAAGGTGGTGAACCAAACAGGAGGGTTGTACCTTCTTGGGGCAACTGCATTGGCAGAACAAAAAGCTAAGACAGGCTACTGCCCCACTCTTCTTCCCCCTGTAATGTATTGCTTGCAGCCAGTTAGTTCTCTTTGCACAGTCCCTGTGGCTTCATTGTTGATCATGTCCTCTTCTGATGATCAGTGTGGCAGCAGTCATCCATTTAACTCCAAATAGGACAGCTCTGCTCCCTTTCCATAGTGCTTGGTGACAAGCCCCATAACAAATGCTTGTGTGTCTGTCTCTGCACCTCTGCTGTGGTGCAGCTGAGCAAAAGCCCAGCCAGCTACTTGCTGTCATCTCCTGCTCTGAGCAGTGGGAAGGATGGACAGCACCACCCAGCTCTTTGACCAGAGCACTGGGAGGTGATGGGAGGAATAGGAGGGAGGGCTGCTTCTAGCTGTCACAGTAGTGTTGTGATCATCTTCTGCAGAATTTTGCTTTTAAAGCATTGAAATAGGATTTTTGAGATCAGAGTTGCTTAATTACTTCTGCTGCTTTGGTTTTGGGGTTGTTTGGGATTTTTGAAACTCTTAATACTGTATTTCTGTTTTTTACCTTGTCACTGAGGGGAGCATCCAAAAAACAGTTTTTAAGCTGTAGCACTGGACTGAATTACTCTGATCAGCATTTTGCTTTTAGTTTGTTTTACTCTGGAGGAAAATCATGTGGGCATTCCAAAGTAGGGAGGAGAGGAAAGGGAGTGGGGAGTAGCTTTGTTCTCCTCCTCACCTCCCTGCCTATGCTGACACTGAGAAACACATCGTTGGGGCTGCATCTCCCGATGCTCAGATGCTGGACAGACTCAGTTGTTACTGCAGAAAAAGTGGCCCAGCTCTTGCTTTCTGTGCTGCCTCTGAGCTGATGGGCTTGGGCTGGTGTGTGTGTGTGTGCTGTAAAACCAGACCTGTTTTTTAGACTAGCACTTTGTAAGTGGCTGGCTCTGTTGTACAAAGAGGAAAATTAAAGAGTGGTTTGCACTGAAACTTGGGTTTTTGTTGTGTTTTCAGCTTTCATTATGTGACCTGAGACTGCTGGTTGTGGGAATGCCTGGTGCTCCAGGAGCTCTTCCGGCTGGGGGAGGGAGAGTTCTTTGGAGTCAAGCTCTCCCTGCTCTGCCAGTGGGGATTTGAGAGAGAAGCATCTGTTGCCTGCCCTGCTCTGTACGTCTGAGGCTTTATGCTTGCTTCATGGTTGCCTTTTAATCTGCAGAGATGGGTTGCTGAAAGTGGCTGCTGTAGCAAAGCCTGTCCTTGCCTTTTTGTGGCACTGGGCAGCTTCAGCTATGGCTTCCGTGTCGCTCTGCTTCCTCTCTGGATCTTAGCGAGGTCCTGACCTGCCTTCTGTCCATTTTCTCCAGGGCTGTCAGGACTGCTTGTGGCTATACCACTGTGAAATAGTTGTCCTACAGTCACTGCAATTTCCTCCTTGAGGCAACCTGAGAGTGTATATAAGAGCTGTCTGGAGAAGGCCAAGGAAGCTTGTGTGCATTCAACTTTGATGTTCAAGCAGGCAACCTGGAGGATTGTCAAAGTCTTGGAGGTCAAGACAGGCTATGAAGCCCCAGAAAGGAGGTTTGAAGTTTTCATGTTGTGATCATGATGTAATAGTGGAAGAGCTTGATCTTAGATGGAGCTTTAGAGAGGGTTACAAGAACCTTAGAAGAGCAGATAGGTTTGCTGTAAAATGTGGACCTCTAAATCATGGCATAAAAACAATCACAGGAAGAAGAGAAAGCAAAGGGGGACTGCTTTTCAATGGGGCAGGTGTTTGGGCATTTGTGACCACAGAGGCTAGCAGGAACAACAAGGGAATGGAGGAAAATGAAATCATTGCAAGAGTGAAAAAGAACCTGAAGCACAAGTTGTGCTGTCAGTGCAGCACTGCTATTAGTGTGCAGGGGAGAGGTCTCTGAGGCACCAATCTCTGAGCTAAGACTCATGTTCAAGGGGGAGATGATTTTAACAAGAGCACAATTTGTGTTCTGACTCATCTCTTGTTTGAAGGGGTGTGCAATTTCACACCCACTTTCCTCCCCCCCTGCAATAAGGGTTGAGAATAAAGGAGGGAAGTAACAGCCAGAGTATGGAAGAAGCATTTTCCCAGGCTAGGGCTATTTTCTCTAGAGAAGAGACCTGAGGAGCTCCTGCAGGACCAGCTATGAAGAGTTGTTCCCTATTCTCTACAGTGCAAAAATGATAGGCAGGCAGGAGCCTTAAACCAAGGTGTTTGTTTTCCCTGCCTGTCACAGTAAATAGTTGACTGAGTGGGGACTGTAGGGAACAGCTAGGCACCCTCGATGGCTTGTGCGTCCTGCTGAGTGTGGCAGGCAGGAGACACTCTGGGGGCAGTCTGAGCTGCTTAGACGTGGTTGGGAAGGACTAAATAAATGGGGATCAGTCTGTGTGATTGCTATCTCTGCATCAATGTCATGATCTTGTCATCTCTGGCTGCCTGTTGCCCAGAGACTTCTGAGGAGATGCTTTGTCCAGGAAAAGCACCATCAAAGAGCAGGGCAGACATTGCCCCCATGACCATTGGTGTATCCACCGGCAGGCTGACCAGAGCACAAGAATGCAAATGAGACTTTGCAGCACTGGAGATCCTTTGTGCAGGCTTGGAGGATAGGAGTGGAGGGTGAGCTGTCCCATACTTTTGTCATGGGCAAGTGGTGAGTATCTCCCTCTCTTGTGTTGTTCTGGGAAAGGTTCCAACAGGAAAACAACCATGAAGAAGAGGGACAACCATCCCTTTCACAAAGGGAATTTCCAAAGTGCTTCTGGAGATGTGCTTAGATACTTTGTCACTAAGTCAGTTTTGAATGCTCACACGGTGATATTGTTCAAAAGGAAAGGCTTTTTTTAAAGGGCAAAACCAGAAACTGAGGCACTACTTGTACATTCTCAGTTTCATGAAGTTTCAAGTTCCTTAGGAAAGCCTGCTCCGTGTACTAGAACTAGAACTTTTAGGTCTTTTCTCCAGCACATTTCCCAGGAAAAGAAACAGAAGAGAGACTCACACCAAGAGCCTTTTTCTGAAATACAACATCCTTGGCCCTGGGGCTCAAATAAAAAAGTTAGGGAACTGCAGTTCTGAACAGAGTTGTTTTTCTTTTATTCCCAGCCTTGCCAAAATACATTATATAGTTTTAACAGATTTATTTTCAAATTACTTTTACAAGAAGAGACAAGTGCATATTCTGAAATTCAGAAGATGGAGGTCTGAAGTTCTTCCTTGAACATGCCTTCAAAATGGAGGTCTTTTGCCATAAGCTCCTCTTCTACATTTTCTAAGGCCCACTGATGATCAGTGAGTTCTAAAGCTTCCCATTCCGTCTGCAGTGAAAAGAAAGAGGCAGAGAAAGGGAAGCAACACAGTTAGACACGAGCTACACAAAGCAGAGCTTACTTGAAAACTAAACCAACCCCCAGCTTCTATTAAATACCTGGCAATCCTGCCAACTTTGAGTTCAGTGTTACACCCTTCACTGGGTATTAGTTGGTCAATATATCACAGACATTAGAAAAGACTATTCTTTGAAAACCCTGTAACCTTGAACAGTCCATTTATTCTACAACAGCTGTCTCTAGAGATACACCAGCTGTTATGGAGGGCTGTGTGTGTTAAGTGCTTTGTGCTTAGTTAGTTCTTCAGTTCAGATATTTGATAAAAAGTTAGACCAAAGATTTTCCAACTGACCATTAGACTTCAACCAACAGAATCCCTGGAATAGCAGGAGTTGATTAATGAAGACAGGTGCTTACAGCAGCCCAAGACAGAATTTCATCCTAATTATATGAATGATCTCTCCTTCTATTCTTTTTCCAGCACTTACATGCACAAATCTCTCCTCTTCAGTTTAAGTGTTGTTCCAGTGCTCTGGAATAAGCTGCACAGCCAGCAAAATCATGTCATGGGACTTCATTCAAGAGATTTGTATTTCTTGGCCAGAGCACTTCTCTGCAGTATGGGCTTCCTTTCTTTGCTGCTGGGGACCATGTATCATAGAATCATAGAACGGCTTAGGTTGGAAGGGACCTTAAGATATCACCTACTCCAACCTCTCTGCCATGAGAAGGGATGCCTCTCAACTAGACTCAGCTGCTCAAGACCTCTCCCAACCTCATCCACAATCTCCCTAGGCAGCCTATTTCAGAGTCTCACCGCCCTTGTACTGAGTAACTTCTTTTTAATATCCAGTCTAAACCTACTCTCCCCCAGCTTAGAACCATTCCCCCTTGTCCAATTGCTAGACACTCTCATGAGAAGTCCCTGTCCAGCCTTGCTGTAGGATCCCTTCACATATTGGAGGGCAGCTATAAGGTCCTCCCCTGAGTCTTCTGTAGGCTGAACAACCTCAGCTCCCTCAGCCTATCCTCACAGCAGAGGTGTTCCAGCCCTTGGATCATCTTTGTAGGAAGTTTAGGTTCCCACAGGACAGAACAGCAAAACTGCTCTGGAAAGCCAGTAGTGGAAAGGAAGCAGAGGGATGTGAGCCCGGAGAGTGCATGGTACTGGTTGGAATTGCACCTCAGCACTGGCAGTTTGTGACAGAAGAGTCACTGCTCCAGCTGAGCTGTAAACTGCTAAGACACTTTTTTTTTAAGCAGAAAGGTTACTGAATACAGAATCTTGACTTCCCAGTAGGGGTAATATCTGCTATCATACATAAAAACTGAAGTGAGGACCTTCCCTTCATACATTAACTAGGGCTGTGAAAATGCCTGTGGAGACTACTTAGAACTTCAAGACAGTCACACCCTGACAGATTTTTCCACTGAGCTACTTTGCTTACTTGATTTTTGTACCTAAGTTCCATCATGTGCCTGCTGGACTAGTGCTTAGCTGACACTTTTAACACAACTCTTTGGGAGTTGCCTTCTGCTTGGGAACTAGATGTCAAAAACCAAAAATCTTCTTCTGCAAATACAGAAGATGGCTCAGGAATTCAGCTTTTGTATCAGGAATTACTAACCACATTTACTTCAGGGTACTGGGGCTCTGCCAGACCCAGGGCACCTTCCATATCTTTCATCAGTTCTCAGCTCTAATTTTAGGAACAGGAATCTAGAGCAATTCCCATACTTGACACAAGGAGAGGCCAAGTTACAGACAGCCTGCAATTCTGTTAAGTATACAGCCACCAGGAATGCAGGCAGAAATACTATACCTTAAATGCTTTGTTAGTGTCTGCTGGCATGGCCATTGCTGCCCCTGTCATTTGTTCTTGCATCACTCTAGACTGATCTGCAGCTACAAAAAAGAAAAGAGAGGTTGATTTTTGTGTCATTTAAACAGCATTTCTTGAAGCACGGTGCCACGAGGCTGGTTTCTAGCCATAGACCAGAAAGTTGTAGAAACATCCAGGATGCAATGCTAATATACCAGAAAGACTTCCCACAAAACATCTTGTTCCTATCCCCTGCATCTTGTCTGCATACCATATGTAAATTTAGCTAAATTGAGGAAAATGCTGTGTTCTGCATTCCCACTACCTCCCCCCTTATCTCTCCTGATCCATGTTTAGAATTAAGGAATCTAAGGAATTTTTAAGGCAGCTACCTTAAAAATTATAGTTGCCACAAATAAAAGCAACCCTGACAGCAAAGTTTCTGCGTGGCAGTGTGAGGGGAAGGAAAGCATAAGTTAATCCTCATGCAAGTTTACAGTTAGCTAAGGGCTGGTGCACATTTTGGGTACTTGCTGCAGATGATGTCAAACTTGGCCCATGGGGAATAACGTCATAGAAGTGAGAGAGGCTTTACAGATTTAGAAATCCTTCCCCAGCTTCCTTCAGAAGTCAGTCCATAGAAGGAGAAGCCAGTGTCTTACCATTATCTTGGCCCAGGATGAGAGTATAAATGCTTCTGAGTCCAAACACATTCAAGAAGTACCAGGAAGCAGAGCTCACCCTGATAAATCAGAACAAGCACAGTTGATTTCAGTAGACAGCTGCCTTGTGATCTCATATCAGAAGCACCCACAGACCATTCAAGGACTATTAACACATTCAAATTTTTCCAAGTGAATATTGGACCTTGCTTGCTGAGGACAGAGGCTTACCAGGATGCATCTAATGTGAGCAGTTCAATTCCCTGCTGCAACATTGGTTTAAACCGCAGTGTCAGAGGAAATGGGACCTTTGCTGCAGGGTTTAAAAAAAAAAAGTTTCACAACATGACACCACATAATTGCAAAGCAAATGGCAAAGCCAGTAGATAATTCTATCAAATCCAATGTAGTCTGCACGCAAGAACAAGTTAACAGCCTATATATACACTTAGGTAAAAGCTGTGGGTCTGTATTTATTGGAATAGGGAAAGACTTTTTGAAACTTAATCAGGTGGCCAAACCATCAAGGGTGTTGTTTCAGTGACTGCAAAGGGGAATGTCTTTTGTTAAAGAAACAGTAACACATGAACAGTAACAAAAAAAAAAAGCCCCAAAACCCACGCCAACAACAAAAAAAACCAAACCAGCAAAACAGAACTGTGAATTTAAGGAAGTATTTTCGATGTGTACATTCTACATTACCCAGTAACCAACTCTCTGGACAAATTCAGAGGAAAATCCACTGTATAAACTTCAATGCATTGAAACTGCACAGACTTTAAATACTGTTTCCCTGCTACAGTTGTTCCTGAATACATCAACTATTTTCTCTAACTGGGGCTGGTACTCTGAAAAGAATCTTCCCTCCTTTGCTCTGGTGAAAGCAAATCACTGCAACTCACAGTGCACAGCAGCAGTGCCACAAGCCAAATTCAGGCTGCTTCTCATCAACTGCTCTTGGGCACAGGGGCAATCTCTGATCTAACCCAGACCCTTGAGATCATCATCAGAAATGTCGCCAGACCCATGGGCTGTGTTATTCTAGACACTTACTTGTGACAAACCCTGAAAATGTCATGTTGATCCAACCACCGATGAGGATCATAGGCAGAACATTGGTTACATTCCCTTTCATCATATCCGTCAACATGGTAGGATCTGCAAATCATAGATTCGATGTAAAGTAGCAGTATACGACAATAAAAGGAACCGAGATTACTGCTGTATCCACTATCTTGCTCCTGTCTGCTCTCCAGTACCCAGCTGCAATGTCCCATCCCCTACTCGCATTCACTGAACTGTTTTTGAAGTTGATTCATTGATTTACTTTGGCAGAAAATTACTTTCCCCCCCCCACCCCCAGCTATATTTCTGATCCCTTAACATACCTGTCATTGGCGAAGGAGGCACTACCTTTCTTTTCGTTTTCTTAAAAAATCCATCCTCTGGGTTATTAAAAAAATATTTCCGGGTGAGGAAAGACTGAAACAAGAACAGCCACAGCCAACACCGTAAGAAATGAAAGGACAAAAGGACAAAAGCATTATTTCTTGTTAAGATATGCAGACATCTTGTGACCTCTTTCATAACACATGCTTGCTTGACGGTAATTCAATGCCCATATGCATGCTCTACAGCTCCTCATTTTTCTGTTTCCCTGGATCCAGAGTAGCAGCTTTCAGGCTCTCTACAATTCTTAAAATAATTCTAAGAATTCTCTGAAGAAGGATCCACACTGATTAAGAGCTTCTGGCACTTTGTGCAAAGTTCTTGCTGTTTCAGCACTGATGCCAGCGAGAATCCCAGCTGACTTTGGATTTTACAGTATACAGACTTGGCAGCAACTAAGCCACTATCTGCAACTGATGTTTAGCAAACACCACAGCTGACATCGTATGACTCCCTCCTTATCCCAAACTCTAATTAAATCCCCGTGCACGTGTTGGCAGATGGTCTGAACTCAAGACCATTTTAGTATATGGGTAAAGTGGTGAAAGATAACATCAGGGAATAAACACGTACAGTGGTCCTGGACTCAGGTTTCCTAAGCATCTGCTACCGACCTCACTTCTAGGCGTTGCTCTGAGCTGGGGGAGACCCTGTCAGGCTGTCTGACTCCGTGGGCCCTGGTGCAGACTGCCCGATAGCTGTGCACGCCTCTCGCTACAGCACTCCATAATACAACTTAATTGCTTTGTGCTTGTTCCTCTTGGAAAAGCATAAAACAATTCGCGCAGCTCCGTACCTGCTTTGGAATGTATTTTCCATTTTCCCGAAGGACTCTGCTCCGAATCAACACTTGGCTGGAAAAGAGAAACGTCGCATTAGCGGCAGGGCCTCCGGCGGCATCGGGCCTGCCCCCGCCCACCCTCGCCGGTGGGCGGGAGCGAGCCCAGGCGGGCGGGGGCCGAGGTAAAGGCAGAGCAGAGGCGGTGGCTGCGCGGCTGGGGGGAGCTCGGGCTGAGGAGGGCCGTCGGCGAATCTGACCTGTCGGACACCTGCTCCTGCGTGAGCCTCTTGTCGCTCTGAAGGAGGATGGAGACGTAGTGCCGGATCATGCCCACGAAGAAGGTGATGAAGACGATGGGCAGCACCACCCACAGCCGGATGTTGGAGTCCAGCAGCAGCTCGGGCTCGCTCATCGTGGCGGTACCGCTCCTGGCCCCGGCTCCGGCCGCCACCGGGCCGCCCCAGGCCCCGGCTGCACTTCCGCTTTCCGGTTCAGTCCTTCCGCCGCCGGCGGAAGGACGTCTCCGCGCGCCAGTGGCGGGAAGCTCGAGTGGCCTCCGTCGCGTTCCGCGGGCGGTGGCGTCCGCAGCGAGTCTGCCTCTGGTCCCAGCGCGTCATCCGCCACCCGTACCCCGCTCCGGCGGGGCGGCAGCGGCTGGAAGGCGAAGGCCGCTGGCTGAGGCTGCCGTGTCGCATACAACCCAGGTGAGGGCCCCTCGGCGGATGAGCGAACCCCTGAGAGGGGGCCGCGCCGTTTGGCGAGGCTCCCCGGGAGCAGTGTGCTGTGGGACAGCTCCTCCGAGCCACGCTTGGGTGGCTGTTACTAAGGTCATAGAATCGGCTTTAAAATTTGGCTGCCACCCCAAGTGCTAGTCTGGTCTGGGGATCCAGCTCGCCTTTCCTGGCTGAGGGAAGCGGTGGAGCCAAGCTAAAGGTGACACAACTTTTCTATACTCCAAACTGCCTGGTAAATGCTCAGGTGAGGCAGGATAGCAGCCGCAGAAACTTCCAGACACTTGGGAAGT
Organism: Ramphastos sulfuratus; assembly: GCA_013399055.1. Lineage (NCBI taxonomy): Eukaryota > Metazoa > Chordata > Aves > Piciformes > Ramphastidae > Ramphastos > Ramphastos sulfuratus. Next base: position 121,347 of record WBNM01026144.1, read on the forward strand.
GATATAAATGAAGAGAGGACTGCCTGGGAGGAAGTGGCTTCTCTGGCCTGTCAGTTGGGTCCAGAAGTGCTGCTAAAGGCTTATTACACTTTCTCTTTTACTTATTCCATTTCCACTTTGATATTTTACATAGCTCATCTTACTGGTGTCAGCCAAACAGCTGAAATTGAGCTTGAGATGATTAAGCCTATTTTAAAAAGATTTTTTAAAAGTTTTAAAGGTGAGCCAAGATTTATCCTTTTAGTTGCTGCCACCTACTAAAAGGACAAGTCAGGTGAGGGTGTGTGCTGACAGAACTCATGTGGTCTGCTGGACTGGGAACATGAACAGGATTGGCTAACCTGCCTGGGCTTGTGAATGCTAAATGGCTAATCCTTCATACCTTTCTCTGATCATGGGGAGAGGATCAAAGAGTGCCATCCAAAACCTCTTAGTTGACTGTTTAACTTGTCATTGAGTTTGCCTGACATCTGACTGGAAAGCTAAGCCTTATTTTATGAGGAACTGAATTTTAGGAAAAGTGCCGTAGTACACTATTTAAATATGACAAACTCTGTAATCTCAACCTGTACGGCAGAAAATTGTGGTGTAATACTGAGTAACCAGGCAATCTGCCTTTCTTTGAGCAGTTCCAGTTTCTGGAGTGTTTCCCTTCACTATTCACTAATGAATTCAAGATTTGCTTAAAAAATGAGTTAAAGTCACGTCTCCTTTGCTCACTTGTCTTTTTCCTGCACTCGTAGGCAACCACAAAGATTTTGTTACCATGATTTCAAAAAGGAAGTTGTCAAAACCTGATGCTTTTGGAGAGAACTGCAAGACAGACTTGCCAAGTAAGTGCTCAGCTGTAATCTTCAGGGCAGTGGTAGAGGTAGGGGCAGCAGCTCCCAGGCAGGGAGAAGGCCAAAATAACAGTTTTGCTAGTGCTTAGTGACACTGTTGATCTGTAAACACTTCCAAAAATCATAATAAATCAACAATGTTAACAGCAGTGCTGTATCTTTTCTCAGTACTTCTGCTCTTTGACCAGAGTTTATCATCTTAAGCTTTGCTGCCTTCAGAGTCTGCAGATTGATCATGGTTGATCAAAACTGATATCTGTATATCAAACCAAAATAATCTGTGTAGCTGGAGAAAAGCTTCTGGCTTTAGTAGGGGGTTGAATACCTAAGAGACAGGTCTGGTCTCAGGGACCATATTAATACAGGGAACCTATATTCAGCTTGTGCTTTTCAGGGCAGAGGGAAGCATGTGCTCTAGCCTTGCTCATGATCTGTTACTGGGTGTGTCTCCCATGGGAGTAAAGCCTCTGAAGGTGTATCTTAACTGTCTGGTTATGGATCACTAAAAGGGATGAGCAAGGAATGATCCTTTCTGGTGTCACGCTGCAGGAATCTGGATGTTGTCATCAGAGATGGCGGTCAAACGGCAGTACTGTTTGTTAGTCTGGTCCCAAAAGTGTATCCTGTGTTCCTCTAATTCCTCATTTGAAGGTTAATTTTTAATTAGTTGTTTCTATGAAGGATCCTTACTATTTTTGTTGCAGAGTATGTTTGATGTAGCATGTCTTGTTTTCTCAGAAACAAAGAAGTCACGAATTTCTGATGTGGAAAAGGCCTCTGCTCATGGTGGAGTGGAGAATGAAGGAGTCTTTGAAGAGCTCCTTAGGACATCAGGAATTATTCTGAAAGTTGGGGAGGGACAGAATGAAATAGGTATGTATTTAACACTTTTTCACTTTGCTTGTATCTGAAAACCTGCAAAGGTGGCTGGTACAATGTAAAGAGGCATTTTTCCGGAGCAAAAATGCTTGAGCTGGCTTGCTCCAAAGTTCAGGAAAACCTTCACCTGGCCTCCTGATGAATTCTGTGCATCACCTAAACTCATTGAAGCAGCTTTTTGGGTGTATACATGCTAAGTCAAAAGACTTCTGAAACATTATTAGAGGTTTGTGGAATAAGATTAGACTGCATCTGTGATTACACAACAGGCAGGAGCTCTGAAACAGGAAAACAAACATGTTATGCTGCCTTTCAACTCAGCAGAATTCTTCAAGAATTAAACATTTTTAATACCATTGGCTAATGCCAGCCCAGACTGGAGAAAGCACGAGTGGTAATACCACTTTTGCTACCTAGACGTCTCAACAGAGCAAACACAGAAGTATTGGTAGATGGGCTTGAGAACTTGTGCCTAGTGTAGCTGTTTGTGATGTTGTATGGATAAAATGTCTGGTTCTTTATCTTCTTTTAAAACTTTCTCCTTAGCTGTAAATCAAATGGCTTTCCAGAAGAAGCTCTGCCTGACTCTGGAGAAGCACCCTACTTACCCAGGCGTAAGTAACTGACCATGCTTTGGCAGGATCCAGCTTTAACATTGCTTGCGGTGTAGCAAAAGGTGCAAATGTAGATGCCTGTCCCTGCTAGTCCCATACAAAAATTTGCTTTATCTTGGGTTTCTGTGGTCCAAATTGCTGTCCAGCCATTTGGTCACATTGTCCTTCTGCTGTACTTGTCACTTTTAAGCTGCTACATCTGAATTGTCACACATTACCAGCATGTTCCTCTCAATTTGATGCATGTGCTCTCAGTTAGACTTTTGCATCACTCCAAGCAAAAGTGCTACTCTTCCACCACATTGCCCTGTCGAAATAATTACTTGTCGATATTATTCAACAGACAAAGACTCTTAAGGGAGAAAAATCACTTTCTAGTGGAAGCTGTGTTTGGTTTTGTGTTGGCTAGGAGCATTAAAACTGCCACAATGTGGTGCTCCTCTCCAGTCAACAAGCCCAGAGCGAAAATTTTGAGACCAGTAATTTGTATCCTGGAAATACTTGTTGGGTGCAGGTCTTGTCACATTAAATGTTGCTGTCTCAGCTGAGCAGAAGGCAAAGCCCTTTTAAATCAAAGTCTTACTGTTGCTTTAGAGTTATTTTTCAGAACAATCAATGATTCCTTTTGGAAATGGTTTAGACTAGAATTCATTTATTATTCAGCTTTCCTTCCATCACACTTTCTGTCTGTGTTTCCCTGGCTAGTTTTTCCCTGTCCTTATCACTTGCTCACAGAGAGCTTCCTAAAACACAGCAATTGTTTGGGATGTCTCTTCGGGGAGTGGATAACTTTTCTCTGCTTTGCAGGTTGTGAAGCAGTTTATCAGCGGCTTGGAGTTTCATATCAAGGACAGAAACCAGTTCAAGAACTGTCTCTTGCCATGCGCTCCCATACGGACTGAGGGGTCGAGGTCAGATAAAGAGTGTCTTATCTTCTCCTTCAGTCAGAGCCAGATTCTAGTGACAAGTCGCATAACATCAAAGAGAGAGGAGGGAAAGGCCATAGCTCCAGCTGATACACAACAGGACTTATTTCTTATGCAGAAGTGGCTGGTGTAATGTGTTGTTATTTAATAGTAGTAAGTTTAGAGTGATAAGTCATGGAATTTGTTAGCTGCCTGTGGCATGCATTGGCCCCCAAAGCATTTTATGGCAAGAGCCAAACATTTGGGGAAAAAAATTGACAAGGCTGGTGAAGTTCAACTGTTCCTTGACAGTTTTTTTTCAGGAGGTATAGTTGAACCACAGGGACTTCGGCATTTCCAGGTCACCCTAGTCTCGTGGAGTAGCTTGTTCAGATCTAAACCACAACTTTATTTTTTTTTAATCTGTCTATGGTTACTGTAAGTCACTGTAAGTGATTTAAAAGAACTCCAACAAACACTAATGGAAAGAGTTACAGCCTGTGTTCCTGACACATTTTCATTACAACTGTGTTGCAATCTTTTATCCTGCAGGACTCTGGTGCACTCATATTGTGAAAGCCTCATTAAACTGCTGCTTGGAATAAAAATCTTGCAGGTATGGGCACCTCTGTTTGCCCTTTATAGTAGTGTTGATTTATTTATGGATCCTTTTGCTTGCTTTAGTAAGTAGAGGAGGTTGTGAGGCAGATGAGGCTGGATCTGGAATTGTATCCAATTGCTTGTTTCTTTAGGGACACTAAGATGCTCAGGACATGAAGCACATGGCATACAAGAGGAGACAGAGGGAATGGGGGCTTCTTCAGTCTTAAGCAAAGATTAAGGGAGATTTTGTGGTCTTCAAATATCTAGTTGCATGCCATAGAGAAAACAGAGGCAGACTTCTCAAAGGTGAACAGGAGCAGGATAAAAGATAACAGCCCAGGTCAACCACAGGAGAAATTCTGACAGGATATAACTACTTCTGCTTCCATGATGCTTTAGATTCCTGTGTGGTGAAAAGCAACTCAACTGGGTCTGAGGAAGAGACCTTAATGTGGCCCAGAGCTATTGTATGTCCTGCCCCTCTACTCTGTTTCTGTTGGACAGTTTATACCACTCTTGGTGTTTGTGGGCTTCAGCTAGCAGGCTGCATGCCTCCATTTGCATATTAGAGGGGAGATTTCTTATGTAGCAAGTATTTTTTATTTGTCCTTTGGAGTCTTGTTCTCTGTTCATGTTTTATCTCAGTGTAAGGACAGCTTTGGTGGCAATGCTGCAGCACAAGCAGTAAATCATCATGCTAACACTGCCTTTTTGCCTTTCTTCTAGCCTGCCGTTATAACACTGTTGCTGGAAAAGATCCCCGAATTCTTTTTTGATGTGTAAGTATAGGCTGTCTTCTTTCTGCCTTAAAACAGAATGCCGTTCTCTGGGAAATCACCAGCTGTTTTCAGCAGCTCTTCTGCTTTAACATTCAGGTCTGCCTGAATGGATGTTTTCACTGATGTTTTCTTCATACATGTGTAAATTTACCTGTGAGGTACCATGACTTCAAACTTGTGAGTGCACAAAATGAATGTATAGAAACTGAAATACAGACATGATTCATTCTGCTTTTCATAGATATGGCATGAGCTTTACAAGTGTTTCAGCAGAGGGACTACAGCATGTCTCCTTATTTAAAAAAGGGATAAAAGTGGCTGCTAGATGCAAACAGACCTCCTTCTAAAAATGCAGAGTATAATCAAAAAAGGGAAAGAGAAAACACTTCTGTTGCTTTTTGAATGTAGAACACCATAGCAGAGTGACAGATCATGAGGTGCAACACGGGCAGGACTTGAATGTTTCATCTCTCTTTGCAGTGACCTGAATGCTCATTGCAGAGTTAGTGATGCTAGTCCAGGGGTAGAAAGAAGCTGAGGATGTCTCTAAGACAGTATTTGTTTCAGTACAGAGTATCAATCAAGATACAAATGCTGCACAGAGGCTAAGTCTAAAGAACTTGTCTCAGATTGAAATCTTGTTAGAGGAGGGTTTGACACAGTCATAAGGATTGAACTGTTTTCACCCAAGAATTCTAAAGGATCTTGGACGCAAAAGTAATAAGCTGTTAGTTGTGCTGTGAACCCTTTAGGAAGTCTTAAAAATGGATATTGTTGCACTTGTCTCTTCAATAGTCAATTTTTTCCCATGTATCAATGACTAGTTGAAGTGGTGGGAGAGGGTGGGCAGGAAAGAAGTGAGTTGCCCATTTTGGATTAGAAGGAGGACGGTCCTGTGGAGATCTGGGTTGTTCATCATGTTTGTGAATGAAAAAGGACATGAAAAGTGAAACAGTAATTTCCAGGATAATCTAGTCTAAAACTAATTGTGAAAAACAGTAGAGGTTTTTCACTGGACTTCCCCCTGTTTTTTGTTTTGTTTAGTTATGGAGCTAGAAACAGCATCCATTGAACAGTTAGCCTGTAATCAGACCTGAACTATCTGGCTTGTTTCTCCCACGTCTGATGTAAAAGCATAGACCTGTCACTTCTACAGGTTTAATGCCCTGGCTCACTGTAGGAAGGATGGGGAGAACTTAGTTTATCTATGTGATTTGGCCACAGCCAGATTATTTATGCACATGTGGTCATAGATCAGTGTGCACCAGAAGTTACAGTAGAGGGAGGGCATCTTAGACAGTACAGCTGCATAAATATTGTTTTCTTTAAAAGTCAGGCTGAAAATAACCTTTATTTTATAAATACAGTGACAAAATCAGTGTTTTCATTGAGGAAGGGCATCTTGTGTGGGTGCATCTTTTTGTTTCTTATTTTTAGTATTGGTTCCATGCTTATCAGTAGTCAAAACAGTGAACAGAATGTTAGGAAAGGAATTGAGAACAAAATGGAAAACATCATGTCACTAAATCTGTGGTACAGTCACATTTTGAATGTTGCATGCACTTCTGGTCAGGCTCTCATAAAAATAGAGTAGAATGTTTTTTATGTAAGTAGGGATTTTTTTTTTTCTAAATAGAATAGAATTCAGCCTCCCTTCAAAGGAGATGAGTGGCAGAGAGCTGATAATTGTAAAAGTAAGAGGTTTAGAAAGGTAACTGAGGAAGGTTCAACTACCCTTTCTGACTATGCAAGGCAGCAAACAAAAGAAACAAGTACTTTTTCAGATTACATATAATTACCCTATCAAATTCAGTATTGCAGAACATAGAGGTCACAAATTACACAAGGCTGTAGGGCTTTTTCTTTTTAAAGAGTCTTAGGGAAATTAATGTAGGATAAATGTACTGCTGGATAGCAGAGACAAAGGACTGGGTGCCAGCTTCTGCCTTGGAGATTTGCTAAACTGCTTATTGTTGTAGAGTGAATGGAAACTGTGGAAAAAAATGTTTTGTGAATACCCTACCCAAAACTTAACTAAAAGCATCTAATAGTACAGTTAGGGATACTGAGCTCAAAGGGCAGTTGGCCTAAGCTAGTGTAGCCTCCCAGGGTAGCCCAGGAGGTCTTAAGTAAGATCACACATTGTGTGTTTGGTTGTGGTGCCATGACTTAGGATGTTGTTGTTCCTGGTGTATTGAAACAGGCTGTCAGTATCTTTGCTTTGTGTGTATAGCAAATAAGAAGGTAGGGTTCTTCCTAGATGGTGCTAAAATCTAGGGGTGTTAATGTTATTCTCATAATGTCATTTTGACAAGTGGTTAATTTGATTTGCATATCAGGGTCTTGCTGGGCAGCAGCAAAGCTTTTGAGTCTGTGGGTCTGACTAACCTGCATTTCACTTTCTGCTGTTGTAGTGTTGGCACCTTTGGAACAAATTTTCCCCGGCTCATCGTCAATCAGTTTAAATGGCTTGACAGGCTTCTTGACAGCCAGGTGTGTACTGATGGTGCACTCATGTGTGGTTTGTTCACTCAGCTTTGGAATGCCTCTCAGATGGGACGAGATCAGTTATTAGGTTAATGAGAACAGCTGTTGTTTTCATAATCGTATGCTGAAGGAGAGATTTAATTCTTTCTGGTTTATTGTGATTGCCTTCAGTGACTTCTGGATGTCCCCTTTTACTACTTTTTTCTTCTCTTCCTCTAAGTCTCCTTTTTAATAAATTTGTATCTGTATGTGTGTTTCCACATGGGTACTCCCATTTTAAAGCTCTTGCTGGCAGGATGTTACAATCTCCTCTTGTTTGATTTTTAACAGAGATATTGGATGCTTGCAAGCATCTGGAGATCAATTCTCTGATCCTGCTTTGATTGTTTTCCTTCTATTCCTAAGTTAGTGTCTGTGGGCTACTTGGTACTGGAGGGCTGCTTCTGAGGAGGCCCAGAATTAACTGAATCATAAAGTCATACTAATACTGAGAAGCTTGCTGTTGGGTTTCCCAATTTCTTTGTCTCACCAGTAGTATTATATCCTACCTGTAAAATAGCATTGTTCCATAAAAGCATTTGCTATCCTTCATGACTTCAGCAGGATAAGCAAGGGACAGTTGGCATAAATCCAGACAGATGACTTTCTGAGTGACCTTACGTGCAGAATATTTTTACTGTGCTAATGAACTGCTTGCTTAGGGTGAGATTCTTGCATTTTACAAATGTTCCTCTTGTCTGCAGGACCTTGTCAAGAAGTTGATGCAGATGGTTAATGTCTCTCCAGTACCAATCCAGCATGATATTATCACCAGTTTACCCGAGATCCTGGAGGATTCCCAGCAAGGCGAGGTTGCCAGAGAGCTCAGGTGGAGATGATTCTGTTAGCTGTTTTGTTTTTTAATGTTTGTGTGTGGTTAATCATATACCAGCAACCTCACTGTTTTATTCCTGCTGTGCTGGTTTGAGGGTTACACGCCCCCCACACTTTGAGAAATGACCTAGCCTAGACCTCAGCCAACTGGAAGTTAAGGACTGAAGCTCTGTTTACAGCTTAGCACAATATACAAGCAGATATATACACAATAGACAGGAATATTTACAGAAATATACAGAGTAAAGGTAATACAGAAACACAACAGCCCTCCCAGAAATCAGAGACCCCAGGAGGGGCTCCCAACAACCCTTCCACTTCTCCCCACCCCTATACCTTCCCCCAAGGTTTGCCTCACATGCAAGGTGAATTTTGGAGGATCAGCCAGGGGGGTTAGAAGAAAAGTTGTTAGTGAGGTTACTCAGCAGAGAGGAGAAGCCAGAAGCTAGACCGCCTGAGACGTTGTGCCCCAGAGACACTGACTACCGAGTTGCTTATCTATGTTTCAAGTTCTTTTTCTTAAACATCTCAGCAAGCCTATGAGTGAAGTAGACATCACCATTGTTTCCTTTTCACAGCCTATAATATAATTTTCTCTATTAAAATATTCCACTTAGCCTCAAACCAGCACACCTGCTTAGGGTAAACCTAATACTTCCTGATTTTCAAGTTCTTGCTTGAGGCTTGTATCAGGTCTTTGTCCATGCTCTCTGTTTTCATGAAATTTGAAAAAGGTAGATTCTTCATATCTTGTTTCTAATCAGCAACCACAGAATCGCAATTCTGTGTTCAGATAGGAGTTGTAATTAAAGGAACAAGTTTTCCATAATGCCAGTGGTATATGCTGTTGCCAGTTTCAGAGGTGTTTTTGCATAGACCAAAAAACCTGCTGGAATCATCCAATTTACTAAAGATCCACCCATGTCTCTGTTTTCATTTCCTTGTGTAACAGCTACTTACTAAAGCAGGGCAGAAGACTGACAGTTCCAATTCTGGATGCTCTTTCTCGTCTAGATCTCGATGCAGGCCTTCTGGCTGAGGTAAGAGCTCTTACTGAGTAGCCAAGCAGAACCCAGTCCCTGCTTAGAAATATAAGAGCTGGAACTGTTTGGTCATTCAAAGTGTTTTGATAAACCTAACTCCTTTAGGCCTTTGAAGGTCCTGAAATCACTTAAATTGGAAAAGAGTCTGAGAAACTAAAACTGGTTTGGAAACTTGCAAGAGGAGGTTCAGTAAGGAGCAGAGAGAAATTTTCTGACTGTTGCAGTCTGCATTCAGAAATTACAAACACAGCCCTCTTAGCAAGTGCAAAAATACTTTTTCTGCTGCAGTAAATGTTTACTGTCCGTATCACAGAATCACAGAAACATTCAGGTTGGAAAAGATCCTCAGGATCACCAAGTCCAACTGATAACTCCACTCTAAAAGGTTCACCCGAACCATATCCCCAAGCACCACATCCAAATGACCTTTAAACTCACCCAGGGTTGGTTACTCAACCACGTCCCTGGGCAGCTCATTCTGATGCCTGACCACTCTTTCTGTGAAAAAATGTTTCGTAATGTCCTGTCTAGACCTACCCAGTGGCAGCTTGAGGCCATCTTAAACTTCCTTCTTGTCTCTATTAATTTTTGAAGTTTAACGACCAGACTGCTATATTCTAAGAAAGGGCAGATTAGTGATTAAATCATTGCATAGTCATAGTTTTTTCTCTACAGATTAACAATAAAGGAGATGAGATGATGTGCCTTTGGTCTCTGGACATGCTAGATTGATGCACTTCTTGCAGTTAGCCATAATATGGATAGAATAAAATTGGTTCATTTGAATACATTAATATATTTTACATAGTCCTCAAGGGCCAGTGCTGCATACCAGGCTGCACCTTCCCATGCTTTTCCCTTTTGAAAGCTAGTTAAAAAATAATGGAGCCAAGCTTTTTTCAGCAATGCCTGCTGATGTGATAGAGGGCAACGGCCATGAATTACAGCCCAGGAGGCTCAAATTTGACATTTGGAGAAACAAGTTGGGGTCTGCACCGCTGACATAAATTATCAAAAAGGTGGCAGGGCTTGGAGGGCTTCCTTCTTCCTTGGCTATCTTCAAGGCTCTGTTAGCAAAGCCAAGGCCAGTCTGATGTAGTGCAGACAATACTGCCAAACTGAGCAGAGCAGGCAGGGCTGTAAGCCTCCAAAGATTCCTTCCCACTGATGGAACTTTCTGCAAACTCCAGTGTCCCATCTGACACACTGTTGCTTTCCGCTCAGGTGCGAGAGTCTGCCATGACCATTGTGCCTTCTGTAAAGCTGGAAGATTTGCCTGTAGTGGTAAAATTCATCCTCCATAACATCAAAGCAGCAGATGCAGTAGAGGTACAGTATTTTCTCTCTACTGAAGACCAGTAGATTGGCTGATCCAACATGTGTTTTAACAGGGGGCAGTTGCTTCACACACAGAGGTGTTTGCTTTAATGTTTTCAAGTAAAATGTTTAATGTTGCCAAGGATCAAAGCACATGTAGAGACTGTCATCGGACATGCATTGGGTTCTGCTTTCAGCCACGAGTGCTGAAACCTCCTCCTTTATGCTAGCTGTTGCAGACTTTTCTCATTTATTCTTAGAATGTTTGGTTTGTTGTTTTTTCTCTGTGTAAACATTTTAAGGAACCAGAAGCAGTCAAATTGTCTTGATTTAAATCCTTAGACTGAAAAAATATGGGTAGGTGCCAACTTTAAGGCTTTGAATTTTATTTAGGAATTTTGCATTGTACAGACCTCCTAGGGTTTTAAATTTGAGAAAGATTCAACAGACCTGGGTCTGCAACGCGGTAATTCTCTTCTTGTTTTCTCTATTGAATCCTGTTCTAAGTCATGTTTTGGAAACATGACTAGCAGGGTGATTTTCCTTTTGGAGGGTGATTTTCTAAGTTGTAAAATTTCTCTGTTTTCTGAAGTTGCTTTAAGGAAATGTACTCAGAGTATTTTTAAATGAACTAGATGTTTTGTTAAGCCAATCTTCCTAAACTATTTGAGCATGCCTTCTTTTATACTTGGAGAAAGCCTCAGTTTAAGCCAGATATGGATTGTCATCTGCCCAGATCTTTCAGGGACACCACTGTGAGAACAGCATGTGTGTAAAGTGGTCCATTCTGTGCTGATCCACTACAAATTGACAACAGTTAAATTGGTAAATTCACATGCCCTAGAATTCCTGTGACTGTTGTATATTTTGCTCTGCTGATAAACAGGATAAAATGTTCACAGCAACATACAGCAGATGCAGGTTGGAGTTTCATGGAGTAACTCTTAAGAAATCCTCTTCTGCTTCCTGCATGTATGTCCATGACAGTGAAGAGCAAAGTGTGGCTGGTTCATTTTCTAAGTGTATAAAAGAACCCCAACCCAATGTTTGAGCATGGTCAAATCCTTTTAAGTCTTTACAAATGCAAAGTCTTACAAATGTTTTTTATTTGTAATTGCAAGGTTATTTTGTGAGATTGTATCTTATTAGCCATTTTTTTTCCTCAGAGCACTTAGTGATTTGTGCTGGGATTTGTGCTTTACAGGTGATTTCTGACCTTCGGAAGAACTTGGATCTGTCATCATGTGTTCTGCCCCTGCAGATCCTGAGTTCACAGAAGAAGCTTAAGAGCCAAGTCCAAGCCAGGTACTTGAACTGATTTATGTGATTCTCCAAGAATAAGACAGAAGTTCAGCACTACATAATCTTGTCTCTTTACATACATGAGCCTAAGTTATCCCAAGTAAAAGTGCCGACACCTTTATTCCTTCCTCCTCGGTGTTAATGTAACACATTTGTCAGTCCTTATGGAGCTGGCTTACCCTGGCATGCATGTAGTTCCTTTTGAGCCATCTGTATCCGTGTCTGCATGGGGTAAGCAACTCCATTTATAATAACGCTCCTGCTAACTTGTCTGTTTTGTTTTCCCTCCAGTATGTCTGATTCCACAACCTCTGCTTCCACCCTCCTCTGAAATTCCCTATGCTTCCCAGATCATTCCCTCTAGAGAATGACTGCTTTAAGTAACTGCTTTGACTACAAGGCTGCCTTGTTCCTTTTACTACAGTACTTGCAATAACTGAGTCTCCTCCTTTCTGATCATTTACAGTTCTTCCATGAACCAAGTAACCACCAGCCAAAATTGTGTGAAGCTAATTTTTGATGTCATCAAGTTAGCTGTGAGATTTCAGAAAGATATCTCAGAAGCTTGGATTAAGGTAAGGTGTTTCAGCCCTTGTTTCCTTATTTAATTGGACTCCTTGGTTGAGCCTACTCATTTCTTGAAATCAAATGTGATATCAAAAGACAAATGTTAGCTCTTCATTTTGCTGATGAAGATTTCATTCTATGTTCCAAACTGTCAGTTCTTTTTCAGGACTCTCTTTTCGTTCCTCAGTTACTGATTTCACAGTGCTTACAAGATGGCCCCTGGGCTCTGCTGTACAGGTCTTGAAATCCCAGATAAATCTAGTTTTGAATGTTGACAAGAGAGTTCTAGGGAAAATAATATTAGCTTCTTCCTTCCTGCAAGAGAGCAAAAATATATACACATATGCTGAGACTAAGCCGTGTGAAGCCTTAAGGCTCTTGAAAATGTCCAGCAAGAAATCACTATTTACTGTTATTGGGCTAAATTCAATTTAAAACTGTGTTTCAGTCTAAATAAGGAGACTATTTGTTCTCAGCCTTTCATTGCTCAGTACCTTAGCTCCTTTTTCAAGCCTGATCTTATTTGAGCATGTTCTTAGTCAAACTGGGTTTTTTTGTGTTGGTTTTTGAGTGCCTTCTCGATTCTCTGCTGTTGGCAAGATCCGGTTTACTGACTTTGATAGCTGTCCTGTTGTAGAGGAGAGAAATCTAAGCAGTTTGGTGTCTGTGTGTTTTGGATTTGGTTTTGGTTTAGAGGATTGTACTCTAGCATAACTTTTTTTTTTGTTTTTTTGCCTTTTTCTCTTAGGCTATTGAGAACAGCACATCTGTATCTGACCATAAGGTAATACTTTAGACTGAACTTGTCTCTGGCAGTGTCCTCTTCTACTGGTGTTCTCAAGGCCTTTCTTCATTTCTGTAGATTAAGAGAGTTCTTTTTTTCCAATTGGAGGAAAAACTGCCAGTGATGTTGCTTGGGAAGTTATATTGGTATATGTGAGTTGTTCCTACTATGACAGCTATCAATTTTATTTGTAACACTTAATTGATCCCTTCTAAATGTCATGGGACAGAATTACTCTGCTTTAATTCTGTCTTCTTGGACTGACGAGGTTTTTCTACAGATGTGGCTGTCAGGACTTTCTTCTCAGTTTTGATTTCAAAGTGTGTAGTTGTCTGGTATGTTTAGTATCATTTCAGCATAATGATGGTGGTTATTTCCTCAAAAAGGTTCTGGATCTAATAGTTTTGCTGTTAATCCATTCTACAAACACCAAGAACAGAAAGCATGTTGAGAGAGTATTGAGGAACAAAATTCGACTGGGCTGCATGCCAGAACAGCTGATGCAGAATGCCTTCCAAAATCATTCAATGGTCAGTGCTCATTCTGCTTTGGGTCTTCCTCTTTACCTTAATCTCTCAAAGATCATAGAACCGGTGAGATTGGAAGAGACCTTAGAGATCACCTGGTTTCAAACTCCCTGCCATGGGCAGGGACACCTGCTGCCAAATCAAGTTGCTCAACTTGGCCTTGAACACCTCCAGGGAGGGGGCATCCATGATCTTCCTGGGAAACCTGCTCAAGTGTCTTACCACCCTCACTGTAAAGCATTTCTTTCTAATACTGACTCTAAATCTGCTCTCTTCAAGCTTTAAACTATTTCCCCTCATCCTGTCACTACAAGCCCTTGTAAAAAGTCCTTCCCCAGTTTTTCTGTATGCATCCTTCAGGTACTAGATGGCTGCTGTAAGGTCTTCCCAGAGCCCTCCAGCCTGAATGGCCACAGTTGGGTTCCCACAGGGGAGGTGCTTCAGCCCTCTGATTATCTCCATGACCCTGTCAGGTGATGACTTAACCCTGTGCTGCATTATTTATACTATTCCTGTTACGTACACTCCTGTTTTGTTTTTTTTTAGTCCCTGACCAATCTCCCAAGGAACATGTCCTCTGTTGTAACTGTCATGTGGATTTTTAGAGATTTTTTTTTTTTTTTTGGTGTAAACCCTCTTGGCCTAAGAGCTGGGGCTCTACTGTGTGCTGTCTCCCACAGTATTTCTAGAAGTTCTTGTGTTCATCTGTGCAGTTGTTCAGCGTGATGGTTTCTAGGCCTAAATATGTGTGTGCACGTTGGGCATGTGTTTGTCATGCAATACAAAATACCATTTACTGTGGAGAAAACCTTGAAAAAATGACACAGTGCTGCTTGTTAGGGCAGAGGGCAGGTAAGAAAAACGGAGTTATAAATTTAAAATTAATTAATTGAACTATAATAATGCCTTAGGTAGGCACATTTTATGCTGAATATAAAGGGCTTAATTCAGTTTTAGTTTAATTGCCTTCCAAAATAAGATAAATTAGGTCACTTTACATCTTAATAAGAGTTTGTTGGTCAAAGGACCTCAGTGTGTTTAAGCTAATTTTGAAAGGAAATTTAGTTTTTTCTGAGTATCTTGATGTAGTGGAGTCCTTCTGTTAAAGTAAGGCCAAGTGTGTGTCTGTTTTGGGGCTTATATTTAGTACTACGTTCTGTAATGTGACTTCCCTGGTGTTGCCCATAGTGAGTATGCTGCTGTGAGCTCTCCAGCTTTGCAAATTGGCTTCCTAACCAATCTAAATCCTCTGTCTGAGGAGTGTTGTAGAAACCCATTCTTGTGTGCCTTGGCTGCTCTTGTTGCCCATTTGTGCAAGAGAGGACAGTCAGAATGCAGGAAAGCACCTACTAAACTAGACAAAGCTTTCAGGGTGAGCTGTAGTGTGTTTAAATCAAGCAGCAATAATCTCTTCTTCCATGCTTTCTCCATTTCAGGTTATCAAAGACTTCTTCCCTTCAATCCTAGCACTTGCTCAGATGTTTCTGCGCTCTGCCCACTCAACCATAGTCTCCTTTGGTAGCTGCATGTACAAACAAGCTTTTGCAGCCTTTGACTCTTACTGCCAGCAGGTATAGTGTGGTGGATGGTATCTAATTTGTGTTTGCCCTTCGTTCTAAATTGTATGTCATGATCCTTTAGGTAGAGAGGATTTGTGGCAGTTGGAAGCCTTTGGAGAGAGGTCTGTGCTGTTAGAGTGGGCCAGGCAGAAGATGGGGAACAGTCACAGCAAGATTCTTAGCGAGTGACTGAAACACAGAGCCTGCTGGGAGGAGCAGGGAGCAAACAAGCAGGCCTCAGAAGTGACGGAACATAAAAAAATACTTAAGGAGCAGAGGTGACTGCCAGGTTTGCCGCAATTTGGAAAGCAAGCAAATTGACTGAGATCTAGCCTGGAAATCAGGTCTAGAAACAGGAAAACAGGAAAAACCCTGAGATGAGAATACATATGGCCATTAAAAAGTAAGGCCAGAGAAAGATTTTTTTTTTTTGAAGCAAGAATGTAAATTTCAAACTGAGAAAGATGATTGAGACATTGGAACTGCTGAAGTTAGAGGTGATGTCCTGCTGGGTATGGTGCAGTGTTCTGTGCACCTAAGAAAACAGTAGATTTTTATCATTCTGTGTGGTGGTAACAAAGAGCAGACGCTGCGATAGCATTAGCAAGCAAGCAGGAAGAAATTAGTAAAGAGCCGTTTTATGGAATTGTGGGAGCTTTAAGATCCAAATTAAATTCAGGCTCAAGGAGAAAGTCAATATTGTGGATACCAGGAACTAAAAAGCAAACTGATAAGGGACTCAGAGTACTATAATTGAGTTTCAGGATGATTTTCTGTTCTTGAGCAAAGCGTTTTATATCAGCAGAACAGGGCAGACATTTTTCTATTGATATTTCACTATGGCTTCTCTGGTGCTTTATCCTCAGGAGGTGGTGACTGCTTTGGTGACTCATGTGTGCAGTGGGAGTGAGACAGAAGTGGACATTTCTCTGGATGTGCTCAGGGATTTAGTGACACTGCACACAGCCCTGCTGATGCGCTATGCCACCTTTGTGAAGGTAGGTGTACTTCTGGGGGTATACTGTACTTCAGGACCTTACACCACCTTGTCCCAGATCCAGAACAGGTTGGTACTTTTCAGATACTGAGTACTGGAACAACTGGTACTGGTAAAGCTATCTGTGTTGAGAAAAAAATGCAATGGTCAGAAGTGAAAAGTATCTGCTGTGAAAGTGTGAGCTGTAAGATAGCATAAATGATGTTTTGACAGGGGAAATTGAGGTGGACAAAAGAAGAACTTCTTGTAGCTGGAGAATGCTTAATTTTCAGGCATGAAATAGCACCTGTGATGGAAGGAAAGTGCTCTCTTTGTTAACATCAGCTATTTCAAATACTTTGCAAATACCTGCTCCCTTTGAGGACTGCCTGTTCTACCACATGGAAAGACTGACAGTACTTCAGCCAGTGTTTGAATCCTACAGCAAAACTCCTGGCAGGGATAGGGAGAAGACGTGTGTCCTAAAATGTATTTTAAAAGAGAAATCCTCAACGGGGAGAAAAAAATGGATCCTTAACTCCTAAGAGTGACAAGCAGGGGTCAGTTGCCCTTTCCTAAAAGTAAAAATGGAGATGAAGAGAAAAGTGAAACAACAAGGCAAGCACATAGCAATGCTTTCCTTGAACAGTCCCCCATCTGCGGTGAGTTGTAGCTTAAGGACACTCTGCATTTCAGAGCCTTTGAAGAATATGGGTATTCCGCCACTCCTCTGATTCCCACCTGGTGTTGATGATTCTGTAGTTTTCTGTTAAATGTAAGTTACTTGCTGTAAGAGTTTGCAGTGCAATCTGTCAGACATTCGATGGGTATAGCAGGAAGAAAGAGGCCTCACTTGCCTCCTGGCAGAGGGAGGAAGTGATAAGGACTCAGGCTTGAAAACAGTCTTTGGAAGAGATGATCTAAAACTCTTGCTTGTAACTGAATGGATTGTCAGATGCAATGGGGAGTATTTGCACACAGCAGTCTGCTGAGACTTGCTGACCTTCCTCCTGACCTTGTTTGCATGTTCTTGTGTTGGCAGATGACTTACAGCTTATAGTTTCTCTGGACCAGTCTCTGATACTTTACCAAAGCTTGCGTGTGAAACACGTTAGTCAATGCTCTGGCCACACCTCAAGGTCTGGCAGGGCAGTGTGTTTGGCATGCCTTTCAGAGGTGGTTGAGACACTAGCCAGTGAGCTGTGAAAAGATCTTCAGAGCTGCAGATGCCTGGTGTGTTTGACACTGAGCTGGAGCCTCTCCAGCGCAGAGAGAACATGCAGATCTTAGCACACATCATCTCGTCAAACAGCTATTTTTAATCTTCAAACTGGTTGAATTTTCTTGAGGGTTGCAAAAGTGGTTATCTAATCCTGTCAAACTCAACACCTCATTCCAAAGGAGAATAATTAAGGCCAAAGTAACAGTTCCACATTTAGGTTTATTTAATCTGAATGTAGCTTTTTCCTGCACATACAACAAAGCTGAAGTGAATCGTCCTTCCCTGCAACTGACACTCAGTGTATTATTTTGAACATGGGAAGGGGCTCTGGATATATCTGAGCTAGTTTGTGGCTTCTCTCTTGCAGACCATTTTAGACTCTACACAGAAACTGAATCCATGCCAGATCCGGAAGCTATTCTACATTCTCAGCACACTGGCATTCAGCCAGAGGCAAGAAGGGAGCTATATCCAGGTGAGCAGGGACACAACAGAAAGCTGTTGGACATTAATCTAGCAAAAAAGGGGCAGAGTTTGTGTTGTGCCAAGAGTGGCCTCATCTATGAACGGTTATTGACGTCAGAATGTCCTTCAGCTTAAAATTCTCATCACAGTGACTACATGCCTCACATCTTTCCCAGAAAGTTCCTCTTCTCTTGCACACTGAAGACAGATAGAGTTGATAGAAACGATAGTGGAAGGGGACTGATGGCAGTCTCTATAACATCTCACTTGACGTGGGATCATCACCAATATGATATCAAGTTGGCTGTGACATTGTTTAGCTGAGCCTCGAAGAGTTGCAGAAGTGTACATTCAGCAACCTCCTTGTGAAGCTTTGTTTTTTTCCTTCAGTTGGAAGCATTCAGGATGTATAGTTTGGCTTGATCCCCGTGATGTTCATCTTGATTCATCTGCTTAAAGTTTATACACCAGAGACATCAAAGACACTTATGTTAGAAAAACTGAGCTGTACAGGACAGAGGACTCTGCTGTGAAGTGGTAGACTTCATGCCTTTTGTGCTTCTAGTTTAAACACAAGAGGCTGTCAAACCTGGTCTAAATGCATATTCATTTTATGCAGGAGTCTCATATGACTTTTTTTTAACATATCCTTTTATTAATTATAGATGAAACCTGGAGCAGCTGCATGTTCTGTACAGTAATTACAGCAAAGTCAAAGCGAGACACTTTTCATGCTGTTTGCAGGCTCACCCAGCACTGTAATCAGTATTTTTGTAGTAAAGGAAACTGCAGATCTTGCATTCCTTTTGGAAAGCTGTGATCCCAATAAACCATCCCCGCAGTGGGCTTTGGCGACAGCCTTAAGTGAGGATGCCAATAGAATTAAGAATGATGCACGTAAGTACCAGTGTGGTGACAGAGTCTGCATCTTTCCTTTAGGATGACATGCACATGGTGATCAGGAAATGGCTCTCCAGCACACTTCCCAACCACAAACAAATGGCAATTATTGGTGCTGTTACCATGGTAGGCAGCATGGCATTAAAAAGGTGAGAGAGATTAATTTAACATACTTTTAGTCCAGACAAGACCTGGAGTGGAACAGAGAAAGAGGAGGATTGCCTTTCAGCTCATGCATGTCTTGGTCCAGTCTAGGAACTACAAACTCTTTTCTGCAGAGCGCAGTGTTGGGTGTCACAGCTGGCTCAGTGCTGCTCACCTGCTGTTAACCTCAAAGGCACCAGAATTTCTTATTCTCCATGGAAGCCCTGATAGGATCTGTTGCCCAAAAAAAAATGTGAATGCTGTGGTGCATTGACTGTAGATCAGGTTCTGACAGATAGCTGAATAACTTCATGTGCCCTGTGTTTGGATACAGGGATATCTCAAAGAGAAGTAAGGAGGGAGATTGTTACTACAGTGTTGGGCATTGACATGGTAATTTCCAGTGTACTGCATAAATAATGTATAAACAGCATCTCTAAACCAGGCAAAGTCCTGGTAAGAGCTGTGGCAAAGATTAAAGCACTTGGAAAATAAGGATTTGGCTGGTGTTGGAAAGCATTGTTTAGCTCACTGATTTTGCACTGCTTAAATACTTTGGCTGTTTATTACATGAAGAGAAAACCCCATCTTAGCTCCGGGTCCTGAGTCAGTGAACTTCATGGTTGCTCCATAGCACTGACATCAGACTCACTAATTTAAAGGCACAGGTTCAAGTCTAAGCAGAGTATGCTAATAGAGTTACTTCAATAGGGAAATTTAGAAAAGTGTAAATTATAAGTTTAAAAAAAAAACAAAACAAAAAAAAA
Organism: Ramphastos sulfuratus; assembly: GCA_013399055.1. Taxonomy (NCBI): domain Eukaryota; kingdom Metazoa; phylum Chordata; class Aves; order Piciformes; family Ramphastidae; genus Ramphastos; species Ramphastos sulfuratus. The sequence goes on from WBNM01026144.1 coordinate 140,902, forward strand.
AAAAACAAATCCAAAAGGACCTATGGGGTCATCAGTGCATCAGTTTGATGTCAGGAACTTTACCTAGTGAAGTGCACACAGAGGATCCTAGCAGATAGAGCATGTTCCATGCCTTGGAAAAAGTAGATCCCCAGGGAAAGCTTGATGTTTGGAGAAATTCCTTCCCACTCAAGTCTGACCCAAATGCATGGGGAAAATCTGTCTGCACTTGAGAAAGTTCACATTAAATTGTTGTGTGCTTTACTGGCATCTTGTCTGATTTTTCTCAGTAAAAGATTAAAGGAGACAGACTTGAAAGCCAAATATCAGAGGAGAAAGTTATTTTCTGAACCCTGCAAGTAAGCAGCAGGAATTTTTGAGTAGTCCTTCTAATGTACAACTACAGATATTAACCTTATGGTAAAGTCAGGCTCCATGGCAACAGGTCGATCTTTTTCCTAATAGTGTTCCAAAGGACATCTTTCTCATGCATAATTCTCCAGTTTCTGGAGAGAGAACTTTGTGTGTGTGATGAGTTTTCTGTGTCTGAAGTTTTGGGCATCAACAGCAGAATTATCCATTCTTTTCAGAAATGAAGGAGATGGTAGTTCATTGGAGAGACCACAGACGAACAGTGAGCATGATGGGCAGGTGAGTACCGAGACTGGGGCAGTGTGGGAAAGGAGGAGGATGTGGTCAGCAAGGAGGTGACACTAGAAACAGAATCTTACCTGAAGTGGTACTTATGTGTGGGAGCCTGGTGTTGCTCATTGAGTGCAGAGGTAAGAATCTGTTGTTTTTTGAGGAAATGAAGGTGTCTACTAAGACAGCACCTGCTGGTCTTGCCTGCAGCTAGGCCAGGACAAGCAGTACTGCGGCCACCTAGTGAAAGCCTTTTATCCAGTTATTATTTCAAACGCAATGGAAAGAACCAGGTCAGTCTGCCTCTGTGAGCCACAAGCAACATTTGCCTTCCTCTCAGCTTGACAGCAGTGTTTTTCAGGCCATCCAGAGAAAGTACTTATGTAGCCTTGGCTTTTTTCCTTAATTCCCACTAAAGAACCTTCTTCTAGGCTGACACTGTCTAAGGGTGGTCCTGGGTCAGGGTTTTTGTGTTATTTTTTTCATGGAGCTGGGCCAAAACCTTGGAACATCCATGTTCCTTCTTCAGACTGGGCTCTTGCAAGACCCAGTCACCATGTGATATTACCCTATAGGGATGAAGCTTTGGATATGCTTCAGAGTGAATTGGTATAAAAGACACTCATTTCTGAAGACTACTCTCTCTACTTTCAGCTTTCAACCTTGCTGGACCTTGTGGGCTTCTGCTGTGAGCAAGCACCAGAGGTCTTGGCTCTGTACTATGATGAACTCGCGAGTTTGATTGAAAAGCAGAAGGGGAATTTGGACTTGCAGCTCCTGGTATGTTGCACTGAAGTTAATTGCGTAAGTGAATTTTTCAGATAGGTGACGTTTTTCAGGCATTGGCAGGGCAGAGTTGATTTGAGGATTTCAGTCCAGTCTAAGAACTCTTGGCCCAGGCATGCTTAAAGTCCCCTAAGAGATTGATCAGACATAAAATCTTCTTGCAGCTCTCTGTGCGCTTTTTTTGATGGCAGCAGATTCCTCACTGTGCTTTAACAGTTTCCTTTATGGGAACTTGAATACAAGATTTCAGAGCATGCTTTTAAGATCCATAAATAAAAGAAGAATCTGAAAGAACTTTAAACTTAGTATTGAAATTGGCTTCTGGTCAGACTTCCTGATGTCTTGGAAGAGCCATAGTCATTTATGATAATAATAAGCAGTATTTATGGTAATCGGAAAAGGCTTGTGAAGGGCACTGGACAGTTCTTCAGACTTGCTGGGCACTCCATTTGCATATGTGCTATGCCTGCCAGGAAACTAGCAAGCTGTCTTGGAGCCAAGGAGAACATCGAGGACTGCTGTGGAACTGATCGCTCTTTGTGGTACAAGAGCTCTTTGCAGCTGCTGGTTGAGTGGAGGATACTGCACATGGGAGGGAAGGAAGGCAACCACAGAGCTGTGAAGTGCTGGCACTCACTCTAAACAGCTCTGTGCCTAAGGCTAGAAATGCCAGTCTCCTGAGGTCCAGCTGAGTGCTCCAATGAGGAAAAGCAAATGAAGGAGAGGTTCTGCTTTTTCCCTTGCAAGACTGAAATGTAAAAGCAAGCTAAACTTCTCCAGATTTTTTGGGGGATCGTTTCATTGTCTGTTTGTCCAGGCTCTGTCACAGCTATTACTTTAATTTTTAACAATGTAAGCGTGTGAAATGCGTGGGACACATTGTGTGAAATAAAACTTTGCCAGCACTTCATAGCCAGCTCTTTCTAATGAGCAGCACTTAGGACAGAGAACTTCCCATGGCTGCTTTTATCTTCCAGCCAGCTCCTTTGCCTCTTTACAGTAGTGCAGAACTCATAGACATGCCTGCAACTAAAGAGTGGAGAAGAAATTGGTTGTGTGTCCTTAGCAGTGTTTCCTGGCTTTGTCTCTGAAGGCTTTTGGCTCTCCTTGCAGGCAGTAGGGCTTCATTGCTGTAACTGTTCCAGGATACTTTTGCTTGACCATATCTTCTGCATTTTCCACTGCTACTAGTGAAACTTTCTTCCATGAGCCCTTTTGCTGAGCAGTTTTTTTTTTTTCCTTTCTTTACAGGAGGAGTTTGGGAAGAGTTTGGTGGAGAACTTCCCCAGTGACTTTGTGGTGGATCTCAGCCCCACAGTGGATGGGTATGCTAATCACAGGCTAAGTATTTCTGGAGTACTGTGTACA